>JANUYF010000003.1:199108446-199380946 GCA_026167975.1 Phrynosoma blainvillii
AACTACATTAATTCATAAAGAGAATAAAGATCCGGAAAACATTAATAACTATAGACCTATAGCATTATTAAACACCGATTATAAAATATATACTACAATCTTAGCAACAAGGTTAAAAAAGGTGCTATCAAGATTAATTCATGAAGATCAAGCAGGGTTTTTACCCAAAAGACATTTAAAAGACAATATTAGGATAATGTTAGATGTATTGGAGTTATATGATAACAACAAATTGAAGAAGCTAGGAATGTTGTTTCTAGACCTAGAAAAGGCTTTCGACAATGTGAAATGGGACTTTTTAGATTTATTACTTCAAGAAATTGGAATAACAGGAAAATTCCTTAATGGTATTCACCAAATATACAATATACAAAAAACTCAAATACTAGTAAACGGAGAAAAGACAGATATTTGTAATATAAGGAAAGGTACACGCCAAGGTTGTCCCTTATCCCCTCTGCTCTTTATTATAGTCATGGAAGTACTAAATATGAAAATAAGGAAGGATAAAAATATTTATTCACCAGAAGTTAAAAATTATCAGTATAAATTAAGATCATTTGCGGATGATATTGTAATCTTTTTAGATGATCCCTCTAAAAGTATAAAACGATTAGAAGAAGTACTAGAAGAATTTAATGAAATGTCAGGACTCAAAGTTAATAAATCAAAAAGTGGAATTATTACTAAAAATTTAACAAAAAAGGAAGAAGAAGTATTGAAAAAACAATCAGGATACCAGACTCTAAATAAGATAAGATATCTTGGAGTTATAGTTACAAAAAAGAACATAGATTTATATAAAAACAATTATGTACCTGTATGGAATAAAATTAAAAAGGATTTAAAAACGTGGGACAAAAAGCAGTTGTCATTATTAGGAAGAATTGCAACAATACAAATGAATGTATTACCTAAAATGTTGTTTCTATTCCAAACACTTCCCATTGGTTTAACCAAACAAAACTTTGATATTTGGAACAGAGATATTAATAAATTTCTTTGGAAAGGAGGGAAATCTAGGATACAATCAAAAATATTGAAAGATAGAAAAGAAAGAGGAGGATTGGGCCTCCCAGACTTAGAATTATATTATAAGGCATGTGCATTGTCATGGATAAAAGACTGGATTCTTCTCAACAAACCAAAATTATTAGAACTAGAAGGGATCAATATGAGGATGGGTTGGCATTTACAATTATGTTATGAAGATTTATCTAAAGAAAAAGCCTTTAATACACATTATATCAGGAAAAATCTGGTAAAAGTATGGAAAGAATATAAAAAATATTTATATCAAAAGCTACCAAAATGGACTTCCCCTCAAGAAGCATATCACAATAAAGAAATAACAAAGCAAGATAAATGGATTACTTATGAAAAAATATTAATAAAATCTGAACAAGGATATAGATTAAAAACTAGAGAAGAATTATATCAGGATAAGATCATTATTAACTGGCTTCAATATCTGCAATTAAAAGAAGACTTTAAAAGAGATATTAAAAAATATGGAATCGAAGAAGAAACAAGAATATTTGATAAAATCTTGAAAGAAGGGGAGAAACAATGGATAAAAAAGATATATAAATGCTTACTAGATATCAAAACAGAAGGAGAGGTAATAAAACAAAATATGATTAGTTGGATGCAAGAAATTGGGCATACAATCCCACTACAGAGCTGGGAGAACACATGGAAAGATTGCAATAAGTTTACTAAATGTAACACCTTAAAAGAAAATTACCATAAAATATTTCATCGGTGGTATATCACTCCTGTAAAATTAGCTAAAATAAAAGGCAATAATGAGAATAAATGTTGGAAATGTAAGAAAGAAATAGGTACCATGTATCATATGTGGTGGAAGTGTGATAAAAGCAACATATTTTGGGTGGTAATTAGAAAGAAAATGATAGAAATACTACAGAAATATATACCATATAAACCAGAATTATTCCTGTTAAATATTCTTGATACGATAAATAGCAAATTGAATAATGATGAAAAAAGCGTAATACTTTATATGATTACAGCTGCACGCCTTATATTAGCAAAATATTGGAAAACGGAAAATCTACCTAATATAGATGAATGGCAAAATAAAATATATGAATTTATGATAATGGATAAATTATCAATGTATGCGGCAGACAAAACAATACAACAATATGAAAAAAAATGGGAAATAGTACAGAAAAAACTATTTTTATAAAAAGTTAATTTTTTACAAACCCACAACAATGAAATGTGTAATGAGGATAAAGTAAATTTGTTAAAGTTGCATGAAATGTGAAATGTGGATTTTGTGAACCAATCGATTGTGCATTGTGTGAAGAAGGACTTCCTGTTGTTTTGTCCCCAGATCTCCTGACAATCAGATTTATTGAGTGACTGTGAAATGTGTATATTTGTTGAAATTGATAAGAGATATAAGCAACCCCCCATAAAAATGTTAAATATTTAATGTGAAATATAGTATAACAAGTACAATATGTAATGTATGGTAATATGGAAAACCAAATAAAAATAAATTATAAAAAAAAACAAAACCTTATAATCTCAATCTTCTCTTATCTCTCTTTCTTATTTCCTCCCTTTTCCCCCTCCCTTCCCTCTTACCCAATTGCAACAATCAAAACTTTTCCAGTCATTTGTTCTCCTCAAAGACTGTTTTGTATCCCCTTTAAGTATTTGTTAAATTTAAGTGAAAAAGTCCTCAAATTACACCAATCAAATTAACTTTTTCAGCTTCTCTGTGCACAGTTCCTTTGGGGGTGGACAGTCTATCCAACAAAACTCTCTTGTGGGTCTGTCTTCTTATATTGTCCACCCAGCCTTTTCCTGTTAAGTTCTTACTTCCTTTTTTTTCTCTAGGCCATTCTGTTTTTTTCTATGATTCCACTGTCACTCTTCCTGTTTCTATAGTTCCGGCGACAATCCATTCATCTATAGTTCTGGGACTAGTACTTTTTTTTCCCCCTTCCCAGTGTCCTGGTCCTCTATGATGCCTCAACAATCTCCTCGGTGGGTCAACTCCTCCTCCTCTCCTCCACATGCCACATGCTGTCACCCTAGGTTGCTTGCTTATCTCTCCAGCCTCTGCTCACTCCCTCAACCCAAGGACATCCAACTGCAGTGTTTTGAAGGACAACAAGTCTCAGAGGCACCCTCCTTCACCTCACAATTTAACTCCTTGATGGATAGGCAAGTATCTCTGCTGTTATATTTCAATTAGGTTTTAATTAACTTCTGTAAAGGCTATGCCAAAAACAAGGGAGAGAAAGAAAAATCACCTAATATACATGATCTAATTCTTCCTCTCAAAATGCTCCTTTTGGCACTCCTTTCTGAGGTGGCAAGAGGGAGGATCAGAGCTGATGCATCTGGCAGCCTTGGCCTCGATCCTCCTTTTCCCAGGGTGGCCCAGGGCCACCTGTCTGCATCCCCCCTAAGTAGGTAAGTTGACGGATCTCTTCCAGTAAGCCATTCCACAGTCTGAGAGCAGTAGCAGAAAAGATCCTCTGGGTGGTTGCAGTTAATATGGTCTTTATAGGCTTCAATAGATTCCTCCCAAAGGACCTGAGGGTGTGGGGTGGATTATATGGAAGTAGGCGATCCCTTAAATAGGTTGGACCCAAGCCATGTAGAGTTTTAAAGGTGATAACCAACACCTTATACTGTGCCCGGAAACCAATAGGCAGCCAGTGAAGTGATTTCAAAATAGGTGTTATGTGGTCACTCCTAGATTTTCTGGTGACTAACCTGGCTGCCATGTTTTGTACTAATTGGAGTTTCCAGACAAGGCACAAGGCCCAAGGCCCCATGTAGAGCACATTGCAAAAATCTGGTCATGAGATTACCAGTGCATGTATTACAGTTTCTAGGTCCCTTGCTTCCAGGAAGGGGTGCAGCTGGTGTATCAGCCAAAGCCGATAACAGACACTCTTGACCGTCACATTCACTTGATTTGTCATCTGAAGTGATGGATCTAGAAGCACCCCCAGACTGCGAAGACAGTCCTTTGAGGAAAGCGTGAACCCATCTAGGACTGGAGGTTGCAACCTAATACCTGTTTTGGGGGGCTCTACTGTAAGTACCTTCATTTTGTCTGGATTCAGTGTGAGTCTGTTTTTCCTCATCCAGTCCATTACCACTTCAAGACACTGATTGAAAGGGGAAATGCCATCTGTCATCAAAGCTGCTGACCGAGACATGGATAAATATATTTGGGTGTCATCAGCATATTGATAACACCCTGCCTCATGTCTCCAAATAATCTCTCCCAGCGGCTTCATGTATATATTGAAAAGCATTGGGGACAGAATGGCGCCCTCAGGGATGCCACAATTAAGCTTCATTTTGGAGAAAAGACTGTCACTGAGCATCACTCCCTAGAATCTACCTGAGAGGAAGGAATGGAACCACTGCAATTCCTAAACAATTCTTAACTCTCCCAGGTGTTCCAAGAGGATTTTGTGATCTATACTGTCAAAAGCCGCCGAGAGGTCTAGAAGCACCAACAGGATCACACTTCCTCGGTCGATGCCTAGACAGAGGTCATCAGCCAGAGCAACCATGGCAGTTTCCACCCCATATCCTGTCCTGAAGCCAGTTTGAAATGGATCTAGATGATTGGTTTCATCCAAGATGACTTGGAGTTGAAGGATGACAGTCCTCTCTATCACCTTGCTCAAAAATGGCAGATGAGATACAGGCCTATAGTTTTTCATATCCGCCCCCCCCCCCCGGTGGCAGCAGCAGCGGGACTTTATCTGGGCCTGCCTTGGCCCCAATGCCATGCTCTTGCCCGGTGGTGAGCAGTGTGGAGGAGGAGGGGGGCGGGACCACCTGGGCCTATTAAGGCCCCACCGAGCCTTATCCCCCCCGGCGGCAGCGGCAGCGGGAATTCATCTGGGCCTGCCTTGGCCCCAATGCCATGCTCTTGCCCGGTGGTGAGCGGCGCGGAGGAGGAGTAGGGCGGGACCACCTGGGCCTATTAAGGCCCCACCAAGCCTCATCCCCCCTCCTGGCAGCAGCGGCAGCAGGACTTCATCTGGGCCTGCCTTGGCCCGAACACCACGCTCTTGCCCGGTGGTGAGCGGCGCAGAGAAGGAGGAGGGCAGAACCACCTGGGCCTATTAAGACCCCAGCGAGCCTTATCCCCCCCCCCCCGATGGCAGGTTGGATGGCCTTGAGGGACAATCTCCCTTCTACACTCTTTTTGCCATCCATGCAGCTGCTGCTGAAATTAAAGACTGGAGTCAGCTGGGTACTCATCTCCCCCTCTGCATACTGGAGCTGACCATAGTCTGGGAACGGACATTCAGGTGGTGTGGAGGAGGGGAAGGTAAAGCGGTAGCAGAGCCAACAGATGTTACAAAAGAAGGAGGGATCGATGTTTGATATCTATCCCTCCTTCAGTTGGCTCTGTTTCCCAGGATAACTTGGAGAGTGTTCCAACCATTCCACTGACCCTCAACCTGCTCCTTTGCAATGCCAGGTGGGTTAAAAATAAGACCCATATCATCCACGACCTCTTGGTGGATGAGGCGGCCGACTTGGCATGCTTCACTGAGACCTGGCTGGGGGATGCCAGTTCTGTGACTTGGGCACAGGTTCTCCCAGCTGGGTACTCAGTTAGTGAGCAGGTGAGGGAAAGTGGGTGGGGGGGGTGGTATAACCTTGGTCTATAAGAACACCTTAACCGTGATCAGAAAGCCTATCCGGAAAATGATGCACATCGAGTTTATGTACCTTAGCCTGAAGACCAGGGATAGTTTGGGGATTCTGTTGGTATACTGGCCACCCCATTGCCTAACAGACTCCCTGACCGAGCTGACTGCCCTGGTTTCTGAGTTGCTGCTGGAATCGCCCAGACTTTTGGTTCTGGGCAATTTCAACATCCCACTCGAAACCAGTTTGCAAGATTTGACTGGCGCGGCTCAGGAGTTCATGGATACCATGACTAACATAGGCCTATCCCAATTGGTCAACAGGCCCACACATTGTGCTGGTCATACCCTCGATGCGGTCTTTAGTACGGAGCAGGAATATCCGTGGGCAGAGGTTAAAAAAACCTCTACACTGTCATGGATGGATTATTTTCTGATCAGGGCAGTACTAAAGGCTCCCGGGGGTGGCAGACCCATTAAAATGGTCCGCCCTCGAAGGCTAATGGAACCAATTGGTTTCCAGAAAGCCTTAGAGGGTTTAATGGTTGGTAACGCCGGTGCTTCTGTCGAAGCCTTCGTGGACACTTGGAACACCGATCTCACCAAGGCTATTGACACAATCGCTCCCAAACGTCCTTTCCAGCCTGCTTCAAACCATAAGCCCTGGTATACAGAGGAGCTTAGGAGGATGAAGCGAGCTGGACAATGACTAGAGTGCGAATGGCGAAGGACTCGTCTCTCATCTGACAGAACTCGCCTTAGGAAACATCTTGATTCCTATAGGGAGTCTTTGAGTGCAGCATAGAAATCTTTCTGTTCTACACGCATTGCGTCTGCAGAGTCTCACCCAGCAGAACTGTTTAGGGTGGTAGGGAAATTGACGAAGGTTCCTCCTGCGCCGAACCCCCTACTTAACCCAACAACAGCCTGCTGTGAGGCTTTTAATATTCACTTTGCAGATAAAATCTCTCGAATAAGAGCCGACTTGGACGCCATTGTTTTGGCAGAATCCGTAGACGAGGCATCCAGGAACTCCGCTGATGGCATTTTACTGGATCAATTACAACCTGTGAGTACCGATGACGTGGACAAGCTTCTTGGAAGTGTGAGAAAGACGACTTGCCCCCTCGATCCTTGTCCATCCTGGCTGGTTGTCCGGGGGGGATGCGTTGAAGGTGTTCCTTCGGGATACAATCAACGCATCATTCAGGGAAGGTAGTGTACCATCTTGTTTAAAGGAGGCGGCGGTTAGGCCACTCCTGAAAAAGCCTTCCCTGGATCCCCTGGATAGAAACAACTACAGACCAGTCTCCTTGCTCCCGTTTTTGAGCAAGGTGATCGAGATGGCAGTTGCTTCCCAACTCCAAGCAGTCTTGGATGAAACTGATTATCTCGACCCATTTCAAAACGGCTTCAGGACAGGATATGGAGTTGAGACTGCCATGGTTGCTCTGACTGATGACCTCTGCCCGAGTATCAACAGGGGTAGTGTGACCTTGTTGGTGCTCTTGGATCTCTCAGCGGCCTTTGACACCATAGATCATGCCATCCTCTTATATCGCCTGAGAGAGTTAGGAATTGGAGGCACTGCTTTGAAGTGGTTCCGTTCCTTCCTCTCGGGCAGAGCTCAGAGGGTGAGGCTCGGGGACAGTTGCTCGTCTAAAATTGAGCTTAATTGTGGCATCCCTCAGGGCGCCATCCTGTCCCCAATGTTGTTTAATATTTACATGAATATTCGAAGGCATGGAGCTCGGTGTCTTCAGTACGCTGACGACACCCAGATATATCTCTCCATGACCAGATCATCGTCTCAGACGTCAGATGGCATCTCTCCTCTTAATGACTGTCTCAGAGCGGTAATGGGTTGGATGAGGAAAAACAGATTGAAGTTGAATCCCGACAAAACGGAGGTACTCACAGTTACAGGCCCGAAACCAGATCTGGGAATACAGTCTCCAGTCCTGGATGGAGTCACACTCTCCTCTAAGGACTGTGTTCGCAGTCTGGGGGTACTCCTTGATTTGTCGCTTCACATGACTAGTCAGGTGAATGCGGCGGTCAGGAGCGCCTGTTATCAGCTTCGGCTGATATGCCAACTGCGCCCTTATCTGGATGTGAGGGATTTGGAAGCTGTGGTACATGCCCTGGTAACCTAACATCTGGATTACTGCAATGCACTCTACATGGGGCTACCCTTGTGCCTAACCCGGAAACTTCAACTGGTACAGAATATGGCAGCCAGATTAATTACAGGAACATCTAGGAGGGAGCACATAACACCTGTGCTGAAATCCCTCCACTGGCTGCCGATTAGTTTCCGGGCACAGTACAATTTGTTGGTTTTCACCTTTAAAGCCCTACATGGCTTGGGTCCATCTTATCTTAGGGACCACCTTTCCCCATATGATCCCCCCCGCACCCTTCGGTCCTCTGGGAGGAATCTGCTACAGCCAATAAAAACTAGGCTGTCCCAGACCTCCCAGAGGGCCTTCTCTGCAACCGTTCCTAGACTTTGGAATGGCCTGCCAGACGAGATCCGTCTTATTACTACTCTTGCTGCTTTTAAGAAAGCAGTAAAGATGGATCTCTTTCGGCAGGCCTTCCCGGAATAACTGTCGACTTAGAGATGAGTCCCTGATTCGTTAGTCTGATTCCTCATGTTATTTTGATGTTTTATTTTATTTTATATTGTATTTTAATTGGTTTGCTGTTTAATTCTGTTTTAAGGAGATGGGAGGGTGGGATTATGGGATGTGGGAATGTTTTTAACTTTGTTCTATTTTAAATATTGTTGTACCCCGCCCCAATTGTCATGCAGAGGGGCGGGCTATAAATAAAATTATTATTATTATTATTATTATTATTATTATTATTATTTTCAGAAGCGGTCTAATGACTGCTTTCTTTAAACAAGGTGGAACACAGCACCTGTGCATAGCACCCTGGTGGAAGAAAGATTCAAATATGCAATTCTGTTGAAGTTTAAAAAATCTTCAGCACAAGAAAGAGACATGTCCTTTTCATCTATCTTCTGCTTTACAAATGGTATATCATGACAGTATATATATCTCATACACATCATAGTAATGAATAGAGAGACAATTTATGTTTATTCTTGAATGAGGCAAAAGATAATTTTAGCAATTTTGTTCCTGCTTGCAACCACACAGTTTTCAAATCTGGAATTTTTATGCACAAAAATTGTATGTGTTTGTTTTGCACAGAAAGACACACCCTGACAAGTTGGGAGGGGTTTCTTGTTGTGCTGGCCATTTAAGGACAAGAGGAGCCTGATTGGTTTAAATGCATGGGGGTTCTCGGACACCTGTGCGATTGGACCAATCAAGTTGTTGGTATTTGCATCATGTCTCATGGTCTCTCTAACCTCTTGTGATTTGGGACGAGAGTTTGTTCTTTATAGCTCTCTGCTGCCACATGGAGGCAGCCATTTTTGAGCTTGAACTGAGCGAGTAACATCACTCTGCTCTCTGCTCTGGCTTTTGATAGGCTTCGGCCAAGCGTTTGTCTTGTGGCTTTTGCTGCAATTTTGGCTATTGAATAATTGTTCTTGCTTTAACAAATGAGATTGTTCAGATTTCTCTCTGAGCAATCCAGCAGGCTGAGGGAGGCATTCAGGCCGGTCCTCTAGGCCTGTTTGGGCCTCTGCATCCCCATTTCTCGGGGGTTGTACATCCGAGGAGGGCTCTGTAGTAGGCATCTTCACTGGGTGTGTGGACCCAGTACTGGATTCCAGGCCCAGTGGTGCCCCGGCACCCCGGTCTGGTAAGGTCGGGCCATCATCGCTAGTTGGGAGGGTTGCTACACTTCTCCTCAGTGGTGAGTGTGGTGGAGGACAATTGTCCTGGAACAGGGCTCTGCATAGGACCCTTGGTGGACACCATTTGCCTTTAGTGGTTGCTTGCCAGTGATGCTTCCTGGCTGTTGGAGTTTCTTGAGAGACTTGGGGACGGGTGGCCTTTCAGCCTGGTGGTAATCATCCATGGTTGGGTGATTTGGTTGGACCCATATTGCACCTTCTGAGGGAGATATGCCCCGCAGTAAGGCTCAATCTAAGAGGTGTGCAGCTTTGACTGTGCCCATCTCTGGCCACTCTGCTTCAAAGAGGCCTACCCAGTTTACCAGCAGAGATGATGAGATCACTGCGCAGTTAGCACAACTGGGCAAAACAGTTAAGGCTTGTGTGGCACTTTGCAACCAGCCTGCACAGAAAGGGATACAGGCTACAGCCGCCAGTCCCATTGCCAGCATTTCTGGTGCTACTGACACAGAGGTGCTGCCACTGCCTTTGGCACCTGATGCTCAGGTGATGGATGCTACACCGGGTCTTTCAGTGGTTGCAGAGGTGGAGGCTGGGCACCCCACTATAGCTGATGTGTGGGACCTTTTGAAAAGGGTCCCTGGTGTAGAGGCTCAGGGTGCAGCTGCCCCTGTGTCAGAGCAGCCTACGATGGTGGATCTTTATAACCTCTTAAGAGGAGTGGTTCTTCCAGGTGCCGGTGCAATGGAGCAAACCCATGAGGCACAAAGAGGTGACCAAGCTGCTGCTGCCTCTTCTGTGCCTGACACCTGAGCTGCTGTGGGGACACACTTCGGGGGATCAATGTGGTCAGCTGGTGACGCTTCCCAGCAAGCTTCAGTTACCGGTTTGTCTCCTGATATTCCACATGCTAATTGGCCTACCTTGGTATGGGCTCCAGGTGGCCAGCTTGGTCAGGGTATGGGTGTGGAATGGCCCAACCCTACAGTTGTGAATGCACCCATGCAGGCACCTGCAGTTTCACAGGTCCCTGACACTAGGGTGCAGGAGGGTCAGCCAGTTGCAGCGGCTAATAGCCCGCCGGTGGTGTCTTCTTCCTGTGCTCTTTTGCTATCTGGAGTGCCTGGGCATGTTGCTTTTACCCCTTATGCTGTAATGTCTACACCCCTTGGTTCACACCTTCCTCTTTCCACCAAGGAAAGGATTTGGAAGGGAGAATACATTGACCTGTTTTCTCTTACTTTCAGGGATCCTGAGCCGAGGCTCATGGTAAAAGATGGGATTGTTTTCAGTCTTCCCAAAGAGTTTCAGGTGCTCAAACTCCCTAAGCTGGAGCACAATTTTGTCAATTGGATCATGGGCTTCACCATTTACAGAGGTGTAATAGAGGAAAAAGAACCTCTCAGGTCTCCTGACTTTTCTAAATATCAGGAGATCATGATAAAAGCATATACTAATTGCCATCATAACTCTAGAGGTGCAGCCTGGTTACAGTATGATGAGCAGTTTAGAATGAGAGCTGCACAGGATCACTCCTTGTCATGGAGACATGTGCAGTCTGAACTTTGGACTGATGTTATGGTGGGGCCTCCCCCTCGAGCAGGTGCAACAATAGGTACATCCCCATGGTTACCATGCCGAGAGGACCAAATGTGAGGCCTGCCATGGGTGAGAAAAAGCAATTGGGCTTATGCTGGGACTTTAATGCAGGCAAGTGCAGAAGGCAACCCTCCAGGTTTGAGCATAAGTGCAACACCTGCGGGGGCGGGCACCCCGGTGCTTCATGTAACAGAGGTAAATGGTCTGGAGGGAGTAGTGCCCCACGGCCTGTATTGCCTGGAGGAAAAGGCTCCATCACCAATTAAGTTAGACACTATGACAGAGTGGCTAAACGTATACCCTAACAAAGAAGCTGCTTCTTATTTATTTTTTCATTTTTCTTTTGGTTTTCACATCCCTTATACAGGTCCTAAAGTACATCGTTTTGCGCCCAATGCTCATTCCGTGAGGGATCTGCCAAACATCGTGAGGGACAAATTAGCAAAGGAAATAGTTGCAGGAAGGATTTCAGGACCTCATGTCCAACTGCCTATTCCCATGCTCTGCCTGTCTCCATTGGGTGTAGTTCCTTAAAAAGTCCCTTGGGAATTTAGATTGATTCACAATTTATCCTACCCAAAGGGTGATTCTGTGAACGATGCTATAGACCCCGGGCTTACTTCTGTTAAGTATGCATTGTTTGATTCTGCAGTTAAGATGATTAGGAATTTAGGAAAGGGTGCACTCTTAGCTAAGTGCGACATTAAGTCAGCATTCAGACTTCTACCTGTTCACCCAGACGATTTTGATCTTCTGGGTTTCCAATTTGGGGGAAAGTACTTTTTTGACAAGGCAATGCCAATGGGTTGCTCGATTTCTTGTTCAGCTTTCAAGACATTCAGCACTTTTCTTCATTGGTGTGCAGTTAAACACACAGGGAATAGAACGTTAGCTCACTATTTAGATGATTTCTTGATTGCTGGGAGTCCCAATTCTTCGCAATGTAAGGATTCCTTAGCCCATTTTCAGGAATTGATGTGTGAGTTGGGTGTTCCTTTAGTGGAGGATAAGACTGAGGGTCCAGATACATGCCTTACTTTTCTGGGTATCGAGATTGACACCATGGCTGGGGTTTCTCGATCACCCAATGATAAAATAGTGGCTATGAGGCAGCAGGTCAAGGCCATGTTGGAAAAGCAAAAAGCTACATTTCACAAGTTTCAATCCCTTACAGGACTCTTAAATTTTGCCTGTAGGGTCGTAGTTCTGGGAATCACACTTAGCTACAGCAGGAATTGTAGCTAAGAACCATCACATTAGGATCACAAGGAGCATTCGTGAGGATCTGAAGGTGTGGTACTCCTTTTTGGAGCATTTCAATGGCACATCCTTCTGGAGATCTGAAACTCTGTTGAGTCCAGACTTTCAGGTGCATTCTGATGCTGCAGGCGCCCATGGTTTTGATGTTTATTGGAATGGCCGTGGGCAGCAGAAGCATGGCCTTCAGCATGGATTAAACTAGGTCTGATGAGAGACCTGACATTTTTGGAACTTTTTCCAATCGTAGTGGCTGCGCACTTGTGGACAAGCCAGTTTGCTAATAGGACCGTCTGGTTCTGGTGTGACAACCAGGCGGTCGTTCATGTTGTAAATTCTCAGTCTTCAAAGTCCCCTAGAGTCATGGGTTTGGTGAGAGTGATGGTCATGCAGTGCTTAAAATTTAATGTATTATTTCAAGCTCAGCATGTTCCTGGTGTGTTTAACCCTTTGGCAGATGCCCTTTCTCGTTTTCAGCTCTCCAGGTTCCGGCAGTTGGCTCCTGAAGCGTCAACACACCCGTTGGAGGTACCGGCTCTGCTTTGGAGCCTTGGAGACTAGAAATTCATAGGGCAATACTGAACTCCATAGCCCCATCTACACGCAAATCATACCAAACAGCTTTAAATTCGCTTAATCAATTTTTATTAGAAATTGGGGAGGATCACAGTTGGCCGATAAGGGTTGACCTGATCCTTCATTTTATAGTTTCCCTTAGGCATGCTTGCCTTTCACCTGTCACTAACAGGGGCAGGCTGGCTGCCCTGGCATTTCACTCTAGGACAAGGGCTTTCTTTAATCCAACCACTGATTTTAGGATTAAAAGGGTTGTGGAAGGGTTGTCCAGAGAATCCCTGGTGATAAAGGACTCACATAGGCCAGTAACAGGTGAAATTTTGGCCAGGTTATGGGTACAATTAGCTGATACATGTTACTCACATGAGGAGGCAGCTTATTTAAGGCAGTATTTGTCATTGCCTTCTTTGCTGCATTAAGAATCAATGAGATTGTGCCTGGATCTCGTAATGATCAATCTGGCAGGGCACTTCTAATTTCAGATGTTATTTTATTAGAACAAGGAATCCAGATCTTTGTGTGACACTCTAAGACTGACCAGTTGGCAAAGGGCCAGTCTATCTTCTTAGCTAAAGCGCCTATTGGTCAAATTTGCCCGGTAATAGCAATGGCAAATTATTTAAGGATTAGGGCCAAAGTGGAGGGCTATCTTTTCTTACATTTGTCAGGCATGCCCTTAACTCAATTTCAGTTTAGGGCAGTGTTGAAGGAGACACTAATGTGGGCAAAGCTGCCCCAGGCTTATTTTTCTTCTCACTCCTTCCGTATTGGAGCAGCAACAGCTGCGGCCACTCATGGTTTGAGTGAGGCTGATATTTGCAGAATTGGCAGGTGGTGTTCTAAAGCCTTCAAGGCTTATGTCAGGCCATCAGGGAATGTGACTCCTGATTAGCCTTGCTAATTTGTTTTATTTCTTTCAGCTGGCTTTTACCATGGCACAATATGGATTGTGGGCCACAGTTTGGTATTCTGGGCTGAACGCCACCTGGTGCAGCATCGGCATGACACTTCTTTGGGACTGTCCCACATTGACACCACTCGGTGGTTTGGTCGAAGGGGCTTGATGTGGGGAGTGCTTCTCCCATGGATTATGGAACTGGCTAGAACACATCTGCAACCCCCGGTTTTTGTGGTACACCTGGGGGAAAACAACTTGGTCAAAGTCCCTTGTTTGCACCTGGCTAAGCAGATTGTGAGAGATCTACAAGAAATCCAGAAGATCCTGTCTGGAACAGTGATTTTGTGGACTAAACTTGTGCCAAGGCACAGCTGGCCTGGAGCACAGAAGGACTCAGTGGTTAATAATGCTAGGCGATGGCTGAATCGTTACGTCGCTAAGCAGCTTGCTAAATTGGGTATTTTTCTGGTTGAACACCAAATTAAATTAGACTGGCTGCAGCTGTACAGGGGGGATGGGGTGCACCTCTCCCTGAGGGTTCGGAGTTATATGTTTCTGCTCTCTCTGAGCAAATTGTGAAGGCAATCCATGCGGGGGGGAGGGGATGCCTAACGAGGCTAGCCCCCTCTTGTGGTGGGGAATGACCCCCAACCCAAATCTGGTTATTAAATTAAATAGGGTAAAAAATTGGATAATGACAAATTAAAGGAAATGACGATTGCATTTAAATGCATGATGTCATAAAGTACATGATGTCATATGAAGTAATATGATGTCATTTTCGGTGGAGAGGGGTTTTAATTTGTTGTTTTAGTTGTTATCCTTTTGCAACGTGCAGTGAAGGACCAACCATCCGGGGGTTACACCTTCACTTACACATGTGGCAAACATGTTTGAAGTTTATACCTTGTAAATAGACCCTGTACAGCAAAATAAAAGTTGTGGCCTGTTTTAAACACAAAAGAGGCTTCTCATGTCCTTTGTGCCAGTACAAAGACACCCCTAACGAGTCAGGAGGGGTTTCTTGTTGTGCTGGCCATTTAAGGACAAGAGAAGCCTGATTGGTTTAAGCGCGGGGGGGGGGGGGGGTTCTGGGACACCTGCACGCTTGGACCAATCAAGTTGTTGGTATTTGCATCGTTGTCTCGTGGTGCCTCTAACCTCTCGTGATTTGGGATAAAAGTTTGTTCTTTATAGTTCTGCGCTGCCACATGGAGGCAGCCATTTTTGAGTTTGAACTGAGCGACTCATCCCACTTATCCTTGTTCTAGAAGTTATAATTAGTTACTCTCAGGCTTCAGTTGGTCACCTTCGGGGTCCAGGAGGAAATTTTTTCCCCAGGGTGATCCCCTGGGTTTTTCGCCCTCCTTGAGATTAATATTTAATTGATGTTGGGGACAGGTTATGGAGTGATAATTGGATTGTTATTATGTTTTAATTTGCTTTGTCACAACTTAAGGGTTTGGGTCTATAATTAGAGAACAACTGGTTGTCGTACTTAGGGGTGGGAAATGACCCCCCCCCCCACCCCACAGGAAAATAAATCTGGTTATTAAATTAAATGGGGTAAAAAAAATGGATAATGACAAATTAAAGCAAATGACGATTGCATTTAAATGCATGTTTGAAGTTTATACCTTGTAAATAGACCCGGTACAACAAAATAAAAGTTGTGGCCTGTTTTAAACCCAAAAGAGGCTTTGCATGTCTTTTGTCCCAATGCAAAAAAAACTTCATTGTCTTCATTTAGAAACAACATTTTCTGCACACACACACACACACACAAATATTCCTGTATAGAAATATTGGTTGGAATCCTGTTGAGAAATTTTGAATATGTAACATATAGATACACATTTACAATTCCTATACATTTATGATCCCTACACAGCTCCTAGTTCAGGGGCTGGATAGGAACAATGATAGTCTTCTAAACCTCACTTACTAGTAAGCAGCTGCTGTGATTAACAGGAGTCTATTCTCCTGTCAGTTGGAAAGTAGCTGCCTGACATTCATTTTCCCCTCACATGAGCTATTTCTGATGCAAGAGGATTTGCAACAGGGGCTTTTATTGTCATAAAAATTGCTTCTGGTTGTTTTGGGCAGAAAACAACATTTTCTATGCAGAAAATGATACATATTTGGAGAAATATTAATTTCTGTTCAAAAGCTGTTTCTTGTACAGAAAATTCTGCAATTTTGCACTTATTCTGTGCAAAGTCTGCATGTGTTTGATTTGTATAGAAAACATGTACTTGTCACACCAGAGATCACTCACAGGAGGGGATCAGCATCTCAGGCAGCTGCTCTTGATTGACAGGAAATAGACCTCTTTTGGTCCCACTGGTTGCTTATTGGCAAGTAGGGTTTGGGAGGGACACACCAGAATTAATTAGATCATTTTTATATGCTGTGTAGTACACAATGGTCATATAGGATCCCTGCAACTATTTCTATGCAGAAATTCTTGTTTCCTGAAGACAAAATTGTATTTTCTATCCAAATCTACCACATGCAGATTTTGCACAGAATAGGTTCAAAATTGCAGCATTTTCTGTGCAGGAAACAGCCTTTCCTGCACAGAAAATAATGTTTCTCCATATATGCATCATTTTCTTCACAGAAAATGTTTTCTACACAAAACAACCAGAAGCAAATTTTGAATAAAACATGTTGCGAATTGCAAAGATTCTTCTCCTTTTGGTTTCTCAACACTAAATAAATAAATACATGTTTTTTGGTGGAGGGGAATGGACAATTTTTGAATATTCTCAAATATTATTTCCATGCTCATTCCAAAATATTCTTTGCATTCTTCCCTGTGATGAATACCATGATTCTTGTACATTTCATGAAATGTTGTTGATGCTGTATTCAAGATGTTTCTGACCCCAAGTTCAGCAAAATTTGTTTTCGGGGGGTAGGGGGTGGAATGTCATTGCTCTTCTCTGAGGCTCAGCATGACTTTGTTCTGGGCCATTTTTGTGGGCCCCAGGAAGTCTTGTTTTGGAAATCTTGCTCCAGAAAGAATGCCTTGTAATGTACTCTAGGAGGAGTGCAGGACATTTACAGCACATTTAGAGATTATCCTGGGGCCCTAAAGGGTCAACTATTTTTGTATTTTTCTTAAATTGCCTGCAAATGCAACCAAATTGTCCACTAGGGTGCTTTTCCACAGCATTTTTTGGTCTTCCTGAGTGAATTTAAGTCAAGGAGAAGTACCCAAAATATGTAAAAATGCTCCTAAATGCCCTAGAGGATAAAATGTCTGTCATTGCAATAAGACAAGCTCAAACACTGATAAGATTCAAAGGCAGCAAAAGCTAGGATTATTTCTTCACAAACTCCAGCCAAATATTGTGGATAAGGTCTGTTAGACACAAGAAACATTAGTCCATTAAATAACATATAGCTTCAGCAAAAGCAGCTTTGCTTTAAAGAGACAATACACCACAGAGAAATTTGGGGGCAATTTTGGGGGTGTAGGTACAGCCCTCCAAAGTCTCCTAAGGGGCTTCTGTGCCCATCTTGCTTCCACAATTGCTCATGCTAGTTTAATAGGCAATCTTGACTCACCTACTGTTTGCATTTATGGAATTCAGTATAGGTGGTAGCTACAGGACTAGACATTTGACTTTTTCAGCTGGCCAAACAATCAAAAGTGATTTCATTTTAGAGCAATGGATATACATGTGCATTCTGGCAGGAGTATTGTACAATATGACCATATTGGGTTATAATGGATTGTTTCAATGTCTCACATCATGCCTTTAAATAGTATGGTGTGTCTAGAGTTCAGGACAGCAGTGTTCAAATAACAGAAGTGCAAAATGAACAGACACACAAAGAGATTATCCTATCAACTATGTTCTGTTGAACATGGAACATGACTACTGACAGCAATGCAGTGACTTCTGCACAGATTTATTGTTTAGAAATGGTTGTGCTTGAAAGCATATGATGCTACTTCTTGACATTAAAAAAAGCTTAAGGAAATGTTGCAGGCTCACAGCACCATATGGAAAATGCAATCTGGAAGCAGCAAAATGGTAACCGTTGTCAGGCTGCCAAGGTACTTCCTTCCTTCCCAAATACAGCATTTTACAGTCATTTCCCCCAAATGAAAGTATGGTAAACAATAGCACTTAAAGTTTCATTTGCCTCAAGCATAGGAAATCAAAGCACCAATGCTCCTAATTTTGGGAACATTTCAAGCCTGAACATATTCCCCCCTCCCAACTTACCTCTTTCTCTTTAGCCCATGCAAAATAAAACATACTGCATCTACTTTGAAAGGGAATGGAAATTACAATGCATTTTATTGTACAAACCCATTAAATAATTAATTTTGCTAGACCAGTGTTTCACTTAAAGAGATGGCAAGATTTTCTTTACCCTATGCTTGACAAAATCATTCCTGAATTTATCTAACATAAGAGATTGTCAGTAGTAATCTTCTTATGTAGATATAAAACTAACCAGGTCATATAATGTAGTTACCTGATATCCCTCAACTCCCTATATGTAACTCAGTGGTGTTAGACAGATGGTTTTTACTAGTGTGCGTGTGTGTGTGTTTTCAAAGGTTTTATTGGGTAAGGGATACTCAGGGATACTTTATTGGGTAAGGGAGGTGGTTTTACCAGTTGCTTCCTTGAAACGTAGCCTATAGAACTTAGTATTCATTGGTGGTCTCCTATCCAAGTACTGACCAGGGCTGACCTTGCTTAGCTTCCAATATTTCAAAATTCCAATTTTGATTTACCAGTCAAAAGCATTCTGTAGATATTTCTCCTTTCCTTCATTAAATATTTTTATGATAAGAATGAGTAAGTGGGAAAACATAGGAAGTTTACTATTGGAGCACCACACAATCTAGATCATCCTTGTCTCAATAAAAATAAAAATAAAATCATGGATGGGGCAAGATAGCTGATGTTATTGCATGCCTCGATAGTCATCAAAAACCTAGATGGAAATGGTTATTGTACAATAGGGATGAAAATATTCACCAATTTTCTTCTCAAGAGGAGCAACAAGTAATTTTAGTAATGTTTTCACCATGACAAAATCTTCTAAAATGGCAAAGTTTGGGTGCCTCTTTGCAGTTTGAGTCTTTTTTTATGCAACATTTACCTGTGGTTATTTGGCACAGAAGACAATACTTTTCTGTGCAGAAAATGACATTTCCTAACCACTTGTGAATTTTGCATAGAAGAAATCATTTCAAACTATAATGGCTCTTGTTAGTCCAAGATTCTTCTTGACAGGTTTCCATGGCCCTTCATTCCAGCTGATATTCAGCCTCCATCCCTGTGGTATAAGAGGGACCTATTACAATGATCAACCCTCGGGGATTAATATAAAGCAATGAATTACCTGATTTGCAGGACTACCTAATAAGAGCAAGTGATCCTGCCCAAGCATTTGCTTCACGGTGGAATAATGAGATATGGTGGGCTGCCAACATGTTTGCTCTCAAATGCCATCTCTGATGCTATGTAATTTAGGTGGCTCCATGGTGGGATTTTTTGTTTGATTGTTTATTACATAGAACTATAGGCAATGGAACAGGCCTGATGATTTTTGTGTCTGAAACCAAATAAAAAGGTATAATCATGTCTGTAAAGCAGGGAAGGTTTGTTTTGCTGTGTTGACTCCATCCTTGTGTAGCTCTTCAACAGAGTGGCTCTAGGAGATTTCATAGTTATTTTTTTTTAAATTAAATGTTATTGATTAAAAAAAGACAAAAGCAAAGATACATACAGACTCTGACAAACAATTAAAATAAAAAAAGGAAAAGGAAAAGGCAGTACAATAAGACACTACAAGATTATTACATACAACATACAACAAACAACAAATAACAAACAACAAACATATATTAACATTTAAAAACACCTCCTAAACTTGACATACCTAGCAATTTAGCCTGATTTACAACTACTTCTATTAAACCTACCTTTTATCATCCCATGTCATGCATTATAAACTTGTTAAATCACTATTGTAATCCGTCATTTTGTAGTTTACCATAATCTATTAGTTTTAGCACTCTAACACAGTGCTCATTTTTACTTATATTACATATATTTTACTCTAAACCTATTGTATTTACTAGATCTCCTGTTTGTTTCCATCTTCTAAACAGATCTCCTGTTTGTTTCCAATACTCAACCAATCCCTTCCAGTCTCTCTTAAACATATCCTCACCCTTAATTAAGCCCGTTAACTTGTCCATCTCCATTATATCTAGAATTTTCATCATCCAGTCCTGAATAGATGTTATCTCCTTCGACTTCCACTTCGCTGCGTATGTTATTCTAGCAGCCAAAATGAGATTAAAAATGAGTTTTCCATGTTTTCTTTCCAAATCCTGATCCTCGATAATACCCAATAAAAACATCTGAGGGTCTTTTTTTAAGTTAATTTTCAAAATTTCACCCATCCTTTGTTTTATATTATCCCAAAATTCCTTTGCTTTTGTACAGCCCCACCATAAATCATAAAGAGATCCACTTTTCTTCTCACACTTCCAACAATGATAGTCCTGAGTTTTTCCCATTTTAGCCAATTTATATGGAGATAGATACCACCGGCATTGAAGTTTATAAAAAATTTCCTTAATGCTACAACTCAGGGTATATTTTAGACTTTTTCGCCAACATTTCTCCCATTGTTCCAGCTTGATATTATGACAAAAATCCTGGGCCCATTTTATCATTTGAGGCTTGATCACATCCTTTTCCAATTCGATAGCTAATAACATTTTATAGAATTTCGATATTTTATGACTAGAGTCAGAACCAATTATATCATCAAATTCTTTATTTAGTATTCCTATTTTTTTTTTTTTTTTACTTTTTTGATCTAAATGAAATCATTCCTTTATTTGCCTATACGAGAATCATTTACAAGAGTAACCATCTTGGTTAAGTTCCTCCTGTGATTTTATGGAACTATTCTTAGTTATTTAAGCTCTATGTCAGTGAATGGAACTATGCAAGCTGAAAATCTAAGTGACCTTATGTGAGAAGCCTGGAATATAAAATTGTTAATTTTCATTATGTCTTAACACTGACTTGGTGAAGCTTATAATACAGCATTTCATCCAGTGTGGGGCAGGGGTCTGTCCTAGACCCTAAGAAAAAATGCATCTTGGGGGAGAGGTGCCTTTTATCTTTGTGCTTTCTGGGGTAAACTTTGTAGAGCCACCCAGAGTATTTATCGGCCAAGGGATAATGTGATATTGAGGCCCTACTTCTGTTTCCTATACGTTCCTATGGATGTGTATACAAAAAATGATGTCAAATGTGAGAATTATCACATGCATAAATTCCATCTGAGAATTCTCACTTGCAACTTCTCTTTGCCCTGGGATCAAGTAGAATAATAGATGAAAATATGATGAATGAATGATAGATGTAAAAAAAAACAAAACCCCACACCCATTCATTGTGAAATATGTTTATCTTGCAAATGCTAACCTTGTCAGGGTGCACCCAGAGGAGAAAATGTCACAGATGCTGCAATGGAGAACAAAGGTGAAAGGTCACCCTGAGTTCAAAAGGTGCCATGATGAGTGTGAAAAAAAATGAGAGGTGCTGAATCACAGGAAGATGACATCTCAGCAGGAAGCAGTATCACGAAGCTTCAATATTACAAAGTCATGGTACACATGTGTCAGGAAACTGTGACATACTGGCTGGGGATTGGACTAAAATGACAGGCAGATAATGTGTATATAAGGGAGGATCTGCCACTGTACAAGAACTTAATGAATATTGAATGGTGGTGAAGCATTATGTTAGTTTGTGTAATCTATTAGTGTAAAGTACATGTAAATATTGCAACCTAAATTAAAGCCTCTTCATGAAAAATCAGCTGAAGTGAGTGAAACTCTGTGGGAGAAGGATGATTTCTTCACCCTGCACCAATCCCAGAGGTTTTTGTGGCATTTGATTCCTGGCAACTAGTCTTCTGCATAAATGGACTTTGGGTCCCACATGCGCCAACAAAGGTTATGGGCCCAGTTTGCCACTAAAGCAAAACAAAGCAAAGTAGCTTCATTTATATACCGCTTCATACTGTGCTATGCAATGTCTAAGGGGTTTACAACTATAAGCTCATTGCCCCCCAACAGTTGGGTACTCATTTTAGTGACCTCGGAAGGATGCAGGCCTGAGTCAAGCCTGAGCCCTGGCTAGTACTGAACTTGCAACCTTGTGGTTTATGAGTGAGTCACTGCAGTACAGGCATTTAACCACTGCACCACCAGGGCTCCTGGTACTCAGAGTGCTGCATAAGTTCTGATGTGTGCATGTTCAGCCAAAGTTCTCCAGTGAGGCAGCTATTTTGGCAGAAAAGGGGTTAAAGCCTGTGTGTGCCTGCAAGTCTTTATCAGTAAGTTGAGCTGAGTTGGAGGTCTGCTAAGAGACTGTTTGTCCTTGATGGATTGCAGCAGACAACAAGAAAGCATGGAGAATGTTGTCCAGTTTGAAAAGCTGAAAGCTGACAATTACACCTAGTGTTTGGTGTACTCAGAGGCTTTATTGAGCAGAGAAGATTTGTGGGATGTAGCGGAAACACTGGCAAAAGCTTCACAAGCTGAAGAAGACAGAAGGGTGAGAGTTATTCTTCTATTGACCCTAGAAACAGTTAAACCAGTTAAACCATGTGGGAGGTAAAAGAACTGCATTTGAGATGTGGAACACATTGAGAAAAGTGCACCAATCTGATAGCTCCTTATCTAAGATGATTTGGCCAAAACGCCTGTATGGTTGAAAACTACAAGAGGGTGAGTCTGTAACCAAACACCTCAGAAGAATGTGGACTTATTTACACAAGTTGAGGTCTGAGCTGTGGCAATTTAGGAATACCAAAAAGCATACATCCTGATAGGAATTCTGACAAGAGAATGGGACTTTTTGATGCATAGTTTGAAGAGCATTGCAGATGTTATGCCCTGCCTGGAGGAGGATGAGGGGGATGAGCCAGAACATCCTCTGGAACCTGAGCCTGAAGCTATGGAGCCTCAACCCAGGCCTAACTCTGCTGTGCCTGCTCCAGCAGAACCTGTGGCCTCTCAGGAGGCTCAGCAGCCAAGTCTCCTGGTGGCAGAGTCTCTGGACATGGAGTAGGATCAAGGGACTATGACTATTTTCATCAGCTTCAAGCTGAAAGGGCTTGCCTCCAAAGGTTGCTGAGACTTTATCAGAAATGTGCTGGAAAACAGAAGCACCTGAGTGCCTGCAGCATGCTCATTTAAAGAGTTGCTGAATGCCTGCTTCGGTGCCAGTGAATATCTGACTTTCATGAGGAAAGTGGTCTGGCTCCTGTTGCTGCTTGGACTGAAATCTTACTTTTTGGTCTGCTGACCTTTCTTAATTTTCTGGAACCCTTCATCTTTGGACTGCCTGATTGACCTCCTTATCTGATACCCTGGACCTTGGCCTGCTTGACAACCCTTCTGGTAAAACCCTTTTTGTTTGGAATTCTGCACTTTGAAGCAGAGACTTCATCTGCTGCTCCACACTAGCTCTACAAGCCATTTGTTTGTTTGGTCTTATCAGCCATTTGGCTGCTTTCCTGGATAGCAGAGAAAGACCTGAACCTTGACCTTGTGTCAGCAAAGATCTTGGAGGAACTTCAGAGACATGAATATGAATCCAAGTTGCAGAGTACTGCAAAGAGAGAGAAAACCAGTCCACTAGTCCATGATGTAAAGATGTCAACCACATCACCGGAGGGTGAGAATGCAGCAGCCTGCAGGGAGAGACTCTGTTTCAACTGTGGAAAGACAGGGCATTTCCAGAGAGAGTGTTGGATGTCTTCAGCAGCACAGAAGGGAACATTTTCCAGCTGGAAGAAAAAGAAACCTCAAGGACAGAGGGGGGTTGCTTCTCAGGCTGAAAGGAGTGGTGTCACTTTTGTGTAACAGGCAAGCATTCCAGGGGATGTTTGGCTGCTTGATAGTGGCGCCACAAATCATATGGTCAATAGCCTGAAGTTTTTGAAGGACTTGAAAAAAGCTGCAGTGAACTCTATGTCTTGCTGACGGGACTCCCAGTAGAGTTCAGAAGATGGGAACTGCTTACATTCCCAGCTTTGATAGGACATTTGATAATGTACTTTGTGCAAAAAATTTAGAGAACTGTTTAGTAAGTATGTCATCCCTAACATCTGAAGAGTATCAATTGTCATGCCAAGGGATGGTTGCACAATTTCATCAAATGGGCCTATTTGTGCAAAAGGGGTAAAAAAGAATAAGCCACATGCTAGCAAAAGCAGAATGTGCAAATGTATCCAATCTCCCACTGCATTCAGATTGTGTCCACTATTTACATAGGTTGATGGGATATGCTAGTTTTTGTCATGGCCAGCCAAGAACAGTCTCAGAGGATGAGGAGGAGGATGGGGCTCCTCCAGAGCAAGAGGTAATGAAGGCTACACCAGGGGCTAATGCTGCTCCAGTGCAGGAGGTAATGAAGGCTACACCAGGGGCTAATCCTGCTCTGCCAGAGCCCAGCCCTGATCTCCTAGCCCCAGAGGAGGAGGCTCAGCCAGGTCCTAGTACTGATGGGATTCCTCTGGTGGTACAGCAGCCTAGTGGTGACTCTGCGGAGGAATCAGGCTTGAAGGTTCCCTCCTTCAGGCAGCACAGGGCTGAAAGTGCTGGCAGATGCAGATCCCAGAGAATTGTTGTGAGGCAATTAGCTAACCAGCCTCATCTGGTACGGGGGAGGGCATCCCCTATTTAGGAAGCAGAGACATGCCAAATCAATGCCAGAGTTTACTGCATGATCCTTTGGTGTGATTGCTGCCTGCACTGGCTCCCTGCATCTAGACTCCTTGTTGCCTTGACTCTTGACTTCGGAATGGACTGGACTATTGCTTCCCACTGGCTGACCTGACCCTGGACTGGACTGACTATCATGACCCCAGTATCCCTGATTTCAGCTTTGACTTTTGGTTTGCTCTTTCTCTCACTCCTTGCAAGGTTTGTGGACTCTTTCCAGCTGCATATCTAATTACCTTGTTGAGCCATCCTTATCAGTGTAGGTTTCTGTGTGCTGGCTGCAGTCCAGAATGGCTTTACAAGTTTATCTAAATTGGAAAAAGTCTGCCCAGACCTTAGAGTAGACCCTGCAAAAGCTATCTAGAGTGTTCCATATGTAAAAAGATAACGCTGAAAGCTTTCCCTGTGCCCAAGGAAAGCAGGTATGTCACCCAGAGGCCATTTCAGGTAATTCATACCAATTTGGTGGGTCCTTTTCAGCCCAGTGAAGGGTGAATAGGTACATGATGGTGATTGTTGAGAGACACACTAGATATGGGTATGTGTTTCTGTTAAAAGCCAAAAATGAAGCAACTGAAAAATTCAAACATTCAACTCAATTGAGAGAGAGTTCCAATACAAAGTTGGAACATTGGTAATAGACAGGGGAGGCAAATTCCTCAATTTAAATTTGCAGAATTGGCTTAAACAGAAAGGCATACACAAATAAGATGACAAATCCTGCTGCTCCACAGGAGGATGATCTAGTCAAAAGATGCATTGGGGTCATCAGTCATATGCATGACTGCATGATGATGGATGTGGAAGCACATGCACATTTGTGAGGAGAGGCTATGTTGACAGCTTGCCACCTCATCAATCAATGTGGAGTTCAGCTGTTGGTTAAACTCCATACTTCCTATTGTATGGGTGTGCTCCCAATTTGAAGTATCTGAGAATTTTTGGACAATTTGCTAATGTGCTAGTTCTACCTCAATTCAACAGGAAGGGTGAACCATGGAGAAGACTTCAGTTTGTTGGCTATGAGGGGAACAAATACAATTTTTTCATGTGTCATGGCAAAGTAATATTCTCCAGAAGTGCCAATTTTGAAAACCACTGTGGTTGGGAGAAATTCCATTCTAACCAGGATGTGCTCGTTGTTTTAGGCCAGGAGTAGCCAATCTTTTTGAGCCAGGGGCTGGGTTGCTGTCCCTCAGACAATTGGGGGGCCGAAGCACCAAAAATAAATAAATAAATAAATAAAAATTAAAAAATTAAAAAAAATGCATGCACACTCTCTCAGCCCCAGAAAAGCCATGGCAAAACACCTGTGGAGATTTTGACAAGAAAACCCCAAGAACAAATAATAACAACAATAATCAATATCATCAATTGGGGTGGCGGGGGCGGTGGTAGCCTGACCGGCCTGGGGCCAGCCCAAAGGCCTCAGGGGGCCGCCTCCAGCCCTCAGGCCTTAGGTTGCCTACCCCTGCTTTAGGAAATGTGCCACAAAATGTCAGAAATGGAGGCATGGATTTGCCAAGGGCTATAGCAGATACAAAGCCAAGCACATCACAAGATACTACCGCCATGCCACAGACACAAATGTTGGAATATGGATGGGATATACAGTCAAAGTGGAAATGTAAAGATGTGTGTGAAAAATCTCTTCTGGGAAAGTGTCTAAGGAAATAAAGAGGACTCAGCCTGCAGGTGGTTTAAAGCCAAAATAATTTCACACTGAATAGGATAACAAAAAACTTTGAGCCTGGGAAAAAGGATACCGGAAGGTAAACACATGAGCTCATCTGATTTGCATGGGAACCAGGTCATATAGGGAGTAACACACAGCTAGGGGCTGGTCTAGAGGCTGGGATACAGATGATCATCCTATTATCATTATGTAGGTTGACAACCAGGAGGTGGAGTTATGGGTTGGGCCAAGGGTTCCTTTGTTCTCCTTTGTTAAGAACTTGCCTTGCTTTTAACTGAACAACAACAAGTTGTGACCCTATGGACTTTATCATTTGCAAGATGGATTGTACATAGTTCTTTTCTGTTTTTACTATGCAACAATAAAACTTTACTTTGGATTTACAAATGTGTCTTCATGGAAACAGCATTTCCAGGAGGGATGGTGAAAGGAACCAGGCTTCTGAACTCTGATACATTTACATCACACATATCAAACAAACACCTGGGCACAACATCTCAACACACATATTTGAGCACAAGCAAGAGTCTGTAGAAACAGGAGAGCAGATTAATAGTGAGAGTGAAGATGAGTCAGGTAGGATGAAGGTCATCATTCCTAGAAGGAGTCAGGAGGAAGCCAGACAGATTGGTGATACAAGAGGCAAGAGTTTACATTGTAGTAGCTGAGGAACCTGATAATTTTCAAGACATGTTAAAGTATCTTCAGGAGGAACAAGAAAAGTGGAACCAGGCCATGGATTCTGAGTTTGAATTACTGGTTCAAAGGGAAGTGTTTGAAGTTGTAGAAAGACCAGCAGATCACAAGGTAGTTGGCTGCAGGTGTGTGAATAGAAAAAAGGAAATGCCAGATGGTACTCAGAAGTGCAAACCAGGCTTGTGGCAAAAGGTTTTTCTCAATAAAGATTAGGAAGTTATGACAAAACCTTTTCTTCCACTGCCAAACCTGAAAGTTTGAGAATGGTATTGGCTTTAGCAGCAAAGAGAAAACTTGTGGTAAGGCACTTTGACTTTGAAAAAGCATACCTTAATGCTTGTTTGGAGGAAAATGTTCATGGAACAAGTTCCTGGGTATGACTGTGCTGGTAGCAACAAATTGAAGAAAGCCCTGTATGGTTCGAAGCAGAGTGCCAGGTGCTGAAACAGATGCATACACAATGTGTTAATGAAGCTTGGATATCAACTCAGCATGGCAGACATGTGCATGTACAGAAAAGCTAGCATCATCTTATGGGTGATCTGTGTGTAGCAGCAAGTAGTTTAGATCATGTAAAGAAAGTGAAGGAGGAGTTAGCGAAGAGGTTCAAGCTGAAGAATTTGGGAGATTTGAAAGCTTATTTATGGATTGAAGTGGAGAGAACCCAGGATGGGAAGTTTATGCTGTGCCAGAAAAAGAAATTGTGAGAATTGTAGAGAAATGTGTTTTAAGGAATGCCAAGGTAGTCAGAAGTCCCATGACATCTGGGTTTGCCAGTATAGAGTCTGACAAGGAGTTTGAGCATCCTGAATTGTACCATTCAGTGATCGGAAGTCTTATTTTTTGCCAATAACACTAGATCTGACATCAGTTATGCAGTAGGACTTTTGAGCAGGAGAACCTCAAAACCCAGACTAATTGATTGGACTGATTTGAAGCATGTGGTACAGTATCTCAACAGAACAAAGGGCAGATGTCTGGTGATGACTGGAGGCATGTCTCAGCTAGAGTGTTATGCAAACAGTGTGTGTGAGTGGATACAGGATGGGATTGTGACACTGCAATACTGTACTTCAGAAGATAACAATGCAGACATACTCACAAAAGCACTACCTGTGGAAAGGCACAGGAGACTGACAAGCAGGTTGGGTATTAGAACAAATGAAAACACACAATGAAACCCCTACACTGTGAATATAGAAATGTTGTATGTAGATTGCAGGGCATCTAAGAGGAGTTTGGAGGGGAATATCAGGGTGAATTTGCACCCAGGGCAGAAAATGTCTCAGATGCTGTAATGGAGAACAAAGGTGAAAGGCAATCTGAGTTCAAAAGGTGCCACAATGAATGTGCAAAAATTTAGAGGTGCTGAGGAAAATCAGCAGGGAGCAGTGTCATGAAACTTCAATACTGCAAAGCCATGGTAAACATGTGACAGGAAACTGTGTGACATATTGGTTGAGAGTTGGACTAAAATCACAGGTAGAGTGTGTTTCTATAAGGGAGGATCTGCCACTGTGCAAGAACTTGGTGAATATCAGATGGTGGTGGAGCATTATGTCAGTTTGTGTAATCTATTGCTATAAAGTACTTGTAAATATTGCAACCAATATTAAAGCCTCTTCATGAGAACCCAGCTGAAGTGAGTGAAACTCTGTGAGAGAAGGATGATTTATTCACCCTGCACCACTTCCAGAGGTTCCTGTGACACTTGGTTCCTGGTAGCCAGTCTTCTGCATGCATGGACTTCAGGTCCCATATGAACCAGCAAGCCTTCCACATAAGGTTGTGCTGAATCAGATCTGACAGATGTATCTTGACTAACTGGATCACAATGTAGTCTTTCTTTACATAATCCTACCAGATTCTGGCAAGTAAACTACCATGGCTCTTTCCTCTGAATACTAGAATCTGTAGTTTCATGAAGTATTTAGTATTCTTCTCCAGAGAGCTCTAGTTCTTCTTCAAAGTAAAAGTCCCAGGATCCTATGGTATGTGCATGAAGGTTAAAGTGCTAAATGTTATAATTCTGTAATGTGAAAGTAAGCCCTGTCAGTACTTCTCATCTGCATTTATTTCTTCCATCGAGCAAGGAATTTGCATGTTTTCCCCTAAGAGTCAAGACAATTCTCAGTAACAGAATTCTATATTTTCTAGAAAAGGGATGTAAGCCACTGAACATTTGTTTTTAATCAATGGCAGTCCTGGGGCAGTTTTATGTACAGTCTGACCACCACATGACCTGTTGGAGCACAATCTAAACATCTGCTACCACAACCACCACATTTGCGATAACTCTGATCCAGATTTCCTGAATTTGAGATGAAGCAGCCCCCTTTCTGTTTGGCGCATCCATTTTGATGAATTGATCTGAAAATTTTGAAAGTGTGCACTTGTGTTGACCTGTATGAATTGAACTAATAGAAAACATTGCCCTAATATGGACGTAGGAATTTTGTATGGACTGCTAGCATGATGATCTTGTGTTTTTGTTTGTTTGTTTGCAAAGATAATGACTTTAATTCTATTGGTTAGTTCGAACTACAGTTGACTAATTGAACTAACTGATAAATGTTGACCCAGAAGGTAGGTAAACTCCCTAGATTTTGTTGGGACTAATAGGAAGATTTAGTCTGCATCTACATTGCAAAATTTATTTATTTATTTAATATGCTGCCTTTCTCCCTGTGGCTCACAGATTTTTTTTTTAAATTACAATAAAATTTAAAACAGTGAAAATAATCTTTAAAAACAATATAAAATTATACTAAAATATACAGAAATTAAAAGGAATGACAAATACACATGCTCATTATATAAACCACCATGGCATGCATATGTTTTAAATAAAAATGTCTTAGCCTGCCATCAAAAGGCAAGCAGGGAAGGGGCCAGTCTAGCATCTCACTGAAGAGAGTTCCAAAGAGTGGGAGCAGCCACCGAGAAGGCTCTCTCTCTCATGTCCTCACCAGGTGAGCCTGTGATGGTGTTTGGACTGAGAGAAAGCATTTCTTAGTGTTCTGGAAGGTTCATATGGGGAGATGCAGTTCTTCAAATAATCTGGATCTAAGCTGTAAAGGCCTTTATATATCATGAACAATAGATTGAATTGTCCTTGGTAGCCAGTGAAGCTGTTCCAACAAGGGAGTTATATGCTCCCTAAAACTGGCCCCAGTCAGCATTCTGGCTGCAGCATTCTGGACCTACTGGAGTTTCTGAACAGTTTCTAAAGGCAGCCCCATGTAGAGTGCATTACAGTAGTCCAAATGAGATGTAATCAAGGTATGTGTCACTGTAGCCATATCTAGCATATCAAGAAACAGGCACAGCTGGTGGACAAGTTTTAGCTGTGCAAATACACTCCTGGCCACTGCTGAAACCCGGGCATCCAGGCTCAGAGTTGAATCTAGAATACCCAAATTGCCAGCTTGAGATTTCAGGGCGATTGTAACCCCATCCAGCACTGGCAAGGTCCCTATTGCCTGATCTGCCTTAAGACTGACCAGGAGCATCTCTGTCTTGTCTGGATTTTCAATTTATTTGCCCTCATCCAATCCACTACTGACAGCAGACATTGGTTCAGTACAGAGATAGCTTGCTTGGAATCAGATGGGAAGGAGAAATAGAGTTGGGTATCATCTGCATATTAGTGACACTAAATTCCCAAAACTTTGGATGGCCTCTCCCAACAGTTTCATATAGATGTTAAATAATGGGGGGGGGGGGGGGAACAGAACCCTGAAGAATTCCACAGACCAACAACCAGGGGTTGAACAGTAGTCCCCCAACACTACCCTCAGAGTCCGCCCCTCCAAGAAAGACTGGAGCCACTGCATAACAATGCCCCCAAGTCCCATCTCAGAGAGGAAGCCTAGAAGGATACCATGGTCAATGGTACTGAATATGAAGAGATCCAAAAGGACCAACAGGAACACACTCCTTCTGTCCAGCTCCCTGCTTAGGTCCTCCACCAAGGTGACTAAGGCTGTCTCCCTGCCATAGGGGGGAAGCAGATGGTGCTAAGCGCCGTCTTCAGGGCAAGGAAGGGGAGGGGCAGCCACACGCTGGGTGTCCCAACCCCTTCCTGAAGGCATCATCAGAGCGCTGGACCCTCCGCATGGCCGGGGCTCCGAGGATGCCTGTCCGCCGCAGCGTCCGCACACGCTGCGGCGGAAGAGGTGCCAAAGGTTCACCAGCAGCCTTTTGCAGCGCACCTTCGGCGTCTTGTGGAAGAAGTTCTATTTTAGCCCTCCTTCCTGGGGCTGGGATGCTGCGCCGCGGGGCTGAGGTATGCAGATACCTCAGCCCCGATCCACAGCTTCCCGGGGGGGGGGCATGGCTGCCCATCTGCTTAGCCCCTTAGCTGGGTCTGAAGCCAGATTGAAATGGATCTAGATAATCCATTTCATCCAGAAATATCTGAAGGTGGGAGGCCACTACTCACTTCAGAACATTCCCTAAGAATGGAACATTAGAGACTAGCCAATAGTTATCCATAATGGTGGGATCCAGGGAGGTCTTTTTTAGCAATGGCCTCACCACAGCCTCCTTTAGGCAGGATGTAAATCTGCATTGCTACACTGAAGCATTCACCACTCCCTCTAAACACTGTCCCTGTCCTCCTCTAGCTGCTTTGAGAAACCAGGAAGGGCACAGATCCAGAATGGATGCAGTGGCCCTCACTTCTCTAATGATCCTGCCCACATCCTCAGGCTGCACACATTGAAACCTATCCTATAATACAGGACAAACAAGCACCAAGATTACATCCACTGGACCTGTTTCAACTACAGTATTGAAGTCAGGGTGAATCCAAGTGATTTTGTCTACAAAGTGTCTTGCAAATTCTTCACAATGAGCTGTCCAGTGGTCTTGGGGGCCAGAATGTGAAAGGCCCCTGACCACTCAGAACAGCTCTGCTGGATGACACCATGCAGATACAATGGTGATAGAGAAGTATAATTTATTTGCTGCCACCATCGTCATGGCATAGGCATTCAAACAAGCTCTAGCCCGTGTTCAGTCAGACTCACTCCAAGGCTTCCGCCATCATCACTCTAGTCCTGTCCCACTTGTTTCATCACTGCCAGCTCCCTGGTGAACCAGGGAGCATGTTTGTCTCTACTTCATGGGAGGGAATGCTTAGGGCAATCGCATCCACTGCCCTGGTCATTTTCCTGTTTGAGAGATTAGCCAGGGTTTTGACAGGATTACCTGCCAAGGCAACAGAAAATTCCCCAAGAGCCATCAGGAATCAATTCAGAAACATAACCCTCCTGGGGTGGATCATCATAATTGGCCTCCATCCCTGCAGAAGTTCCAAGTCCCAGTGAGTCTAATCCCTACCAGGTAGTGATCAGTCCATGACAATGGAACTACAGAGAGCTCCTCTACACCCAGATCACTATCATCCTGCCCAGAGCAAAAGAACCAGGTCCAGATTGTGTCCTGCAACATGGGTGGCCCCAGATATTACTTGGGACAGCCCTATGGTTTTCATGATGAACATGAAGTCCTGAGCCACTCCTGACAGAATATTATGTGCATGGATGTTGAACTCCCCCAGTACAACAAGCCAAGGGGACTCCAACACTACTGATGAGACCAAGTCAGTCAGCTCAAGAAAGGAGACTGTTGTGCAGTGGGGTGGATGGTACACCAAGAGAATCCATATTCTGTCCCAGCCACCCACCTTTAAGTAGACACACTCATACGCAGTAGACAATGGGACAGGGCACCTGGTAAGGGAGATGGAATCCCCATAGACCACTGCAACTCTGCCTGCTTGCCCCCCAAGCCTCACCTGCTGCTGTACTGAGAACACAGGTGGACAAAGCTAGGAGAGATTAACTCCCTCACTCCCACCCAGTTTCATGCAGCCAGGTCTTCATGATACAAGCCAGGTCAGCGTGCTCATCTAGGATCAGGCCCTGGATCAGAGATGTTTTTCTATTCACTGACCTGGTATTGAGCAGCAGTATTTTCAGCCTAGGGAGCCTGTTGCCAAGGCTATCTAGATTATTTGAAATAGAAGACAGCTTCAGAGTAACCAGTACCCTGTGGGGTACCCTTCTTCCTGGATAATAGTGCTGACTCCTCATACCATACCTTCCCCTGCTCACTACTGTCATAATGGCTGCTCCCTGGACTGATTCCCCTCCCATGTCCTCCTTGGAGCATGTATTCTACTGCTAGCAGGCTGGTTGTTGCAGGATTACAGTCTGAAGTAATCCTGCAAGTGAGGCTAATAACAGCAAGCAGCAAACAAACAGCAAGCAAGGAGATAGTGGAATGGTACTAGCCTGTTTCTTCCTCCCACATGTTGGCTCCCCTTGGTCCTAGCAGGCACCCAGCTTTTCTTCCATTGCAAGGGGCAGGTGGTCCTCCCTTGCTATTTAGCCCATAATTAGCTGGGTGTCCAGAGCCTGGTTCTGAAGGGAGCAGTTCTTATAGATAGCACTCTGTAGTTGTCTATCAGGATTACTGGTCTATCGGGAATTAATGCAGTTTGACACCACTTTGGCCCCATTCACACTATGGAAATAACCTGGTCTGAAACCAGGTTATTCCTGCAACATTCCCATTGGCCCTGGATGCACCTGGCACTGTTTGCGAAGGAGGACATAGAAAAACCCTCTTAACCCAATGTATTCAACACAGAGTGTCAACCATATTGGCAGTGAAAATGAACATCTGTTGAGCTGCTAAGTCATTATGTCTGTGTGTGGTGTGTCTGATATGGCCAGGACATGTAGGTAAATGTCCTTGGGGCCAGAAACCAAGATGTGGATTATACAATACACCTGTGTGTATATGACTCAGCAGGATGAGGTAATGGCTTATGCCATGTGCTGGCGTGGATGATCAGCCAAGCCTATATAAAGCTATGTGTTAATCTGAAAAAAATTGCTCCAAGATAGAGACATAAGGTATAGATGGGAACTGATAGAGGGTATCTCATTACCTGGAGACAGAGACAATATAGAATAAACAACATTGAAAAAGTGAAAAAAATCTGTGAAAGAATCAAAAGAGAAAAGGGGAGAAAGAAGGTAGACTAAGAAGAAGAAGATACCAAGTAAATGAACCTACAAACCAAACAAAAGAAGGATCTGCAAGAAACAGAAATAGTGAGTTAGAAGAGGGAGCACGAAAAAGAGATGACAAAATACTAAAAGAGAAGAGAGTGGAAGAGGAGGACACACAACAGCTGGAAGAGACAGACAAGGAACAAGAAGATGTTACCAGAACTGAAGCATTTTAACACACATGTATATATTCCCTATGTGTGCATTGTTCTGTCATGGCCCTAAAATGGAAAATGCTATGCTGCCATTTACCCAAGAGTGAAATAGTCACATACACCCCTGAAACCAGGTGGGCATGTAAACCTAATTTACAGATCAAACATTTAGTTTAGGAGCTGTAAAACAGAAAGATTCACACCTCAAGAGACAGGGAAGCCAGGAAATTTACAACCTGGATGGGTTCTGACAGCTAGAGAGATAAGCTTCACTACCCCCTGTTGGAAACTACCTCTTTCAAGGAAACCTTTAAATGTTTGTTTGGCCCTTTGATATTCAGCTATCAATCTTCACCTGGGGCTATTTTCAGCCTATAAATAGTCTACCAATATTCTGGTTAAGTGTGTTTGGTCAGGACTCCTGGTGACACTATGTCACTTTGAATTCTGATTCAGCTCTGGCTTGGTCCATGCCCCCCTCCTTTATCTTTGTTGAGTCCATCTTCCCATCTGTCATCCAGAGCACTCTGGACAGGTAATTATCACCATTAGAAAGCCTTTCATCTATCCCAAGCTAACTCGCTTTACTCCTGAGACCTTGTGAGAGTGTGTGAGCAAACATATGTCTTTGTATGCTTGATCCCTTAATAAAAATACAAATTAATTCATAAAAAAACCTGTCTTTATACATCTAGTCCCTCAGCCACCTCCGTAATGCTGGGTTTGCTCCTGCTAACTATTTGAGCTAATATTAAAATTCCCCTTGGTCAAGTTAATATTACAATTGTATAGATGAGAGTGATGATGACTGGAGGAAAGATGATAAAGACAGTCAAGAATAAATTGATAATAAACAACAAACAACATGAAATTCACATTGTGGAATATCAAAGGGCTGAACTCTCCCTACAAAAAAAAAAAAAAAAAAACACAAAAAACAATTTTTAAGCTATTAGAGAAGGAACAATCTCACATTATATGAATTCAGGAAACCTATATAAGAAAAAAAGATGCAAAATATCTTAAAAATCCAAAATTGTGACAAAACTTCATAGCATCAAGAAATATGCAAAAAGTGGAATTGCAATGTGTGTTGCAAATCACATACCAACCAAAGAAATATTGAATGATAATGAAGGAAGATATATTGCTGTTGAAATAATATTGAATGGGGAAAAACTCTTGTAATAAGTGTATATGGCCCAACAGAAAATAAAACAAACTTCTATAAGAAACTTACAAAACAATTACAGAGATTATGATCACTATGTATTTATGAGAGATTATAATGGGGTAGTAGACTCACTATTGGACAGATAAATAAAAAATAAAATAAAATCAGGGTATACTACCTCAAACCTTTTTTGATATGACAGATATTTTATCATTGACAGACCCCTGGAGACTTAAATTTGGAAAAGTCAAAGATTATACTTATTTTCAGAATCACACAGCTCTGCATCAAGGATTAACATGTATGTTTGTTTCAAAGGATTTAGTAAAAAAAAATAAAAAAGTAGAAATATTAACAAAGAAAATATTGAATCACAATCAATAGTATTGGAATGGAAACAACAAATAAGAGAGTTTTCTTGGTGATTAAATGAAAACCTTTTAAAAGATATAAGAATCCAAAAACAAATAAAGGAGCAGTTAAGAGTTTACTTTCAATAATATATGGAGAAAGGAGTGAAGATGAAAGTTGTCTGGGATGCAGGAAAAGTTGTAATTTGAGGTAACTTAGGGCCTTTGCAGACTGCCAGAAATAGTGCAAATTGAGTCCACTTTACCTGCCCTGACTCAGTGCTAGGGAATCATGGGAATTGTATTTTTTCTCAGACATTAAGCCTTTTCTGTCAGAGAGCTCTGGTGCCACAATAAACTACAGTTCCCATGATTCCCTAGCACTGAGTCAGGGCAGTTAAAGTGGACTCAATTTGCACTATTTCTGGCAGTCTGCAAAGGCCCAAAATTAAGATAAATCAGTAATGGAAGAAAGGAAAAATACAGAATTACAAGAAATATCAGAGAAAATAAAAGAGAAAGAAAAAGAAATAATACAAAAACCTAAGGACAAAAAGATAAATAATGAACGTAAGCTGCTATAGAAAGAGCTTTTGACATTAATGACAGAAGAAATAGAGAAGAAAATGAGATATACCAAACAAAAGCAATTGAGATTGGAAACAAACCAAGCAAATTCTTATCATACAGATTAAAGAAAATGACAGAAAAGAGAATGATTCAAAAGATTAAAGATAAAGGTAAACTATATACTGATCAAGAAAAAATTATGAAGTTTTTTGAAAAATATTATAGCAACTTTTTAAAAGAAAAAATGAAGGGAATAAACAACAAGAAGAGCTAAATGTCTATCTACAAAATGTAGGAAAAATAGATTTATTAGAAGAACAAAAGAAAATACTAAATCAAGATATTATGAAGAAGGAAATAAGAGATGTTATAAAAGAAATTAAAAATGGGAAAGTCCCTGGTCCTGATGGATACATGGCACTGTATTATAAAACACTTGAGAAAGAGCTGATTAACCCAATGCAAAAAATGTTAAATGAAATTAAACAAGAAGGAATCCCAGACACTTGGAAAATATCCAATATAGTACTGATCTCTAAAACAGACAAAGATTTGACCCAACCCCAAAATTATAAACCAGTTTCACTCCTCAATGTGGATTATAAGATTTTTGCATTTATCTTAGCAAAGAGATGAAAAAAATATATTGAAGGATTGGATCAAAGAAGATCAATTTGGATTTTTACTTATTAGACAGATTAAATGAAATTTGAGAGTTGTGATGGACATTATAGAATATTATGAGAAAAATCTGGGAAGGAAGATGGCAATTCTTTGTTTAGATGTCAAGAAAGCTTTTGACAACATAAAGTGGAAATTCATGAAAAATTTGTTGGAGAAGCTTGAAATAGTGAAAGTAAGATAAATTAAATAAAGGAGATATATAACGAACAAAATGCATTCATAATAATTAATGGAATAAAGACAACAAAATGTGAAATCCAAAAAGGAATGAGTCAAGGGTGTACCTTATCCCCTCTTCTATTCATTACATGTTTGGAAATCCTAAACAATAAAATAAGAGAAGAAAATCAGATAAAAGGTGTATCTATAAGAGGATCAAAATATAAGAGAAGAGCTTTTGTGGTTGACATGGTTACCTTAATTGAAGAATCTCAAGAAAATATTCCAAAAATGTTAAAGATTATAAACAAATTTGGAAATTGTGCAGGACTGAAAGTCAACAAAACAAAATCTGTAATTTTGGCATTTAATATGACAAAAAAGAACAAAATATTTTACATGATTTAATAAAAATTCCAATTCAGAAAAAAGTTAAATATCTAGGAATTTATTTAACAAGTAAGAATGCAGAGCTCTTCGATAATAATAAAAAAGCAACATGGAAGGAGATTAAGAAGGATTTGGGAAAAAAATGTCAAAACTGAATTGAACACTAAAGGAAAAAATTGCTGCAATAAAAATGAACACACTACCAAAACTGATGTTTTTGTTTCAGAATTTACCTGTAATATTAAATGATAAGCCATTCATCCAATGGAAAAGAATATATAATGACATTTGTCTGGGCAGGAAAAAGGTTCAGAATAAAATGGAAGAATCTGACAGATCTAAAAGAAAGAGGAGGATTGGGACTACAAGACTTTAAAATATACTATCAAGCACACTGCCTAGATTGGTTGAGAACCTGGATAAAACTTGAAGACAAACGATTGTTAAATTTGGAAGGGTTCAACATCAGATATGGATGGTATGCATATTTGTAGTACAACAAATTGGAATTAAATAAAGATTTTAATGATCATGTAATAAGTCATTCAGTAATCAGGAATTGGAACAAATATAAAACGAAGGTATAGAAAACTTCCAGAATGGGTGTCATCACATGAATCATTCTTGAAAAGAACAGAACTTAGTAAAAAGGATAGCCAACATACAAAGAAATTGTGAAACGGGGTGGACAGAATCCTAAAATAAAGGAAAGAGGGGAATTAGGGGAAGAAAGGACTTGCCAATGGTATCCATACCTGCAATTCAAAGAAAGAGTGAAAAAAGATATTGAAGAAATTGAAATTACAAAACAAAAAAACAAAACTAGATGAAGTATTGATGACAAATTAAAAAAGGAACAATATTGAAATTATATAATTTTTGTTTAAAGTTAGAATTAGAGCAAGAAACTATTAAGTCATCAATGATAAAGTGGTCCCAAAATATAGGCCACAATATACAGTTGGAAAGCTGGGGAAAAGCATGGGGAAAAGATCTGAATTTCACAGCCTTTATGGACATAAAAGAGAATTTTTAAAAATGCTGTACAGATGGCACATAACACCATCAAAATTAGCTAAAGTATACAAAAATGAAGAAGATAAATGTTGGAAATGTGGAGAAATAGGAGGCTCTTTCTATCATATGCGGTGGATGTGCCAAAAAACCCTAAAATATTAGAAAGATACACATAAAACAATACAAGATATATTCAATTTGGACTTAAAGTTAGATCCAGAATTATTTTTATTAAACATAATTGAAGAGAAAATAACTAGAAATCATATAAAGACAATTTTATATATTGTAACCATAGCAAGAATGGTGTTTGCAAAACAATGGAAAAATCCAGAGACTCCATCTGTGGAGGATTGGTTAATAAGAACACTGGTCATAATGGAAATGGACAAAATAATGATGTATCTAAAGGACAAGTCAAAGAGAGGAGGAGGACATTTGGAATCCACTAACTACTTATGGTAAAGAAAAATGGTCTACATAAATAGGCACAAGTAGTGGTATGGGAAAAATGAAGTATAAATAAGGGGGGAAAGTACAGTATTAGAAAATTAATAACAATGAACATTTTACATGTTTTTAGATAGAAGTGGTAGGAGAATATAAGCTTATCAGAGAGAAGTACAATATAGATGGCTGTAAAGATTATTTAATTCAAAATGATAAGCAGAAGACCATGGTGGGGGGGAGGGAAAATAGATTTATTTAATTTTTTAACTTGATATGTTAAAAATGTTGTGAAAATATATTATGAAAGATGATAAGAATTTTTGTTAAAAAGGAATATACATGCATGTTATAGAAAAATTCTGGATAAGATCTACATTTTATTAGAAACAACAAAAATAAACAAAGCTGTGTCTTAATGCAAATAATGTGGGTTACAGAGTAGTGGGTTAGTGGTTACGAGTAGTTGGTGAGTTGCTGTGTGAGTTGCTGTAAGAGAGCTATCCTGAGTCAGAGGAACTCTTGGGGTTGCAGACTGCCAGAAATAGTGCAAATTGAGTCCACTTTTAGGGTTAGGGTTAGTGCTAGGGAATCATGGGAATTGATTTTTTTTCTGAGACATTGAGCCTTCTCTGTCAGAGAGCTCTGGTGTCACAAAAACTACAGTTCCCATGATTCCCTAACCCTAACCCTAAAAGTGGACTCAATTTGCACTATTTCTGGCAGTCTGCAACCCCCCTCTGTCTATATAGTTCCTGCTCTTGTATATAGCTTCTACTTAGCACTGTAAATGCACCTCTTCACCTTTGAACTGTCTGGTCCAGCTTCTTCATTCCACATTGGTATCTAGTACCTGGATGTAGATACTGAAGTCTCATTCAAGCCTGCATTACCAGTACCTCCATGTTGAAGTGAAGTGGTGCACGTGTGAATGCCAGAGAGAATTTAAATGCCTTGGAGAAATTTGGTTGCGTTAAACACAGTGGGAACATCGATCCAGTATTGCATTACTGCAGAGATCTGGATCTCAGCGGGGGGAAAAAAAAAACATAAGTGTGAATGCCCTCTTTAAATGCCATAGCTCAGTGCTATGGAATCCTGGAATTTGTAAACCTCTGTTACACCACAAACCACAAATCCCAGGATTCTATGGGATAGAACCATGGCAGCTAAAGCACTGTCAAACTGCATTCATTCTGCCATGTGGCAGCAGCCTTAGGTGAATGTTTTGGTCTTGACTTGCACTTCTTTCTATACTATCAGCTTCATGTTGGCTGGCTAGGGAACACAGTAATCTTCATGGTTTATCCATGATTGTTCTATTTCTACAGGTTCACATTCTTCTCCACACTGCTGACTAGGTAAGACATTTGGAAGGAAAATGTATTGAAAAAACTTTTTTTTCTACTCAAAAAAGCCATGCATCTTATTATTCTGAACTGTAATTATTTTTCAAAAACTGCATTGTGTTCGCCAACTTTATCATAGTAAGAAGCAAAATAGTAAAGATACTGTTTCTTTACTGAGAGAACAAAATTTACATTGATCTGCATCCCTATACTAGACACTAATTTCTACCAAGATCACTAATTTTGAAATCCAGCCCAAGTGTTTAATAGTATTTTATGATTTTATGTTTAAGTGGTAAAACACATAATTTGGTTATTTACTTATTTGCTTGGTTTTTTGTTTTTTGCTTTTCCCTTGGTTTTTAATAACTTACTGGCTCTTTTTCCTCCCATATTAATTGGGTGGTGTAGTGGTTAAATGCCTGTACTGCAGCCACGCACTCATACAAGGTTGCGAGTTCAATACTAGCCAGAATTCAGGTTTGACTCAGGCCTGCAGCCTTCCAAGGTCACTAAAATGAGTACCCAGCTGTTGGGGAGCAATGAGCTTACAGTTGTAAACCACTTATATATGGTACAGCATGGTATGAAGTGGTATATAAATGAAGCTGCTTTGCTTTGCTTTGCTGATCAGGTAGCTGTCTGCACAATTATTTCCAGCAAGATCTCTCTTTTCCATTTCCAGCTTGTTACTTGATTGGTAGCATACTGTCATTATTTTAGGTTTCTATTGCTTAATTGCCCTTTCCCCTCCAATAAAAATATTGATGACAAAATAAAATCTGACAGAAGAAAACCATTTTATTTCTAAAATACACATAGCTGTCTAGTCAGCATGAAACAAATTTGTTTCTCAATTCTGCAATGCCTTATTATCAATAATTTTGGCCTCCTCAAATATATATCTTGTTTGCCTCTCCTGTTTCAAATGCTAAATGCACACATTGCTCCCTTGGCACAGTTCTGAAAGCCTATAATAGGTTCTTATTATACAGATTACTTTAACCATAATAGATAATAATTCCTTTTTGCTCTTGTAAAGTCTCCCAGTGGCCTTAAACTCTGCTCCGCTTTAGCAAATGCATTATTTCTTTGTTAGTTGAGTCTATTTTAAGCAGCATTTGGAAGAAAAAACTGTTTCTTCACATTTATAATCTTCTAGCACCAATTGTACCTGGACCACATTTTTGTAATCCTATTTCTTTCACTTGGTTGCAAGTTGTCACACATAATTATGCTAAGACTTTTTCATCCTTAAGGGAAAAATGTTGTTGAGCTACTTTATTTCCAAAATGAAGAATATGCAACCTTCTGTCACTATTTAGTATGTTTCAGAAGAAAGTTAATTCACATTATAAGCCAGGTGGCTTTCTTGTGACCCATCAACATCATGCCTAGCTAGTTTGTTTGAAAATCTAAATCTCAGGATCATAGATTCCAACCTCAGATGGAGAACTACAGCACACACTAGGAGACTCATGCAAAAAATGCAGGAGGTGACTTCTGTAGGATAACATATTCTTGGTATGGCCATGATGACCAGGTCATAGTCATATGTCTGGTCAACAATTATTCAGGTACCTGGACCAGAATGTTTGCTTGAGTGACAAATACATTTTGAATGTCAGAATGACATGATGGAAAGTAATGGACAGAAACCTCTGTAAAAGCTGAATCTACAAAATTTCTCAGGACATGCCATATGATAATGTTTACTATATTTTCCTCTAACATATGATCACAGTTTATGTGAAGGTTAATTTCAGTGGACTTCACATTATCATTGCAACATGTGCCCTTGCTTCAACAATTTTATAATATTTGCCAGTTTTCAGTCAATTTGAACTACTAAATCAAAATGGGTACACCTGCAATATAAAGCTTAGATCAACTCTATCTGAAAAAAGTAACTCCTAATATGACCCTTCCTGAATTTTAAGATCCTCAGCAGTGGGTAGTTCCACCACTATTACAATAATAAGAGAGAGCCTTCTTGGTGGCTGTTTCCAAATTGTAGAATTCATTTCCATGGGAAGAACAGTTGGCTCCCTTGATTTCTGCTGGCAGGCAATTTTTTTTTGTTGTTTATCCATGCTGCTAATTAATTTTTGTATTTTTGACTGTCAACTAATCATTGCTAGTTGGTGTGTGTTGTATATTTATCATAACTGCCTTTTAACTAATTATTTTACTAGTTATTATGTTTTAACTGCCTTTTAACTTATTGTTTTAACTGATTTAAATAAGTATTTTTAATATGATTACTTTTTAAAAACTTTGCATTATCCATTCTTTTAACTGTATTTTGATTTATGTTGTGAATTGTCTTTGAGAAGATATAAACTGATTAATTAACAATCTAAATAACATATTGTGGCCCGCCATTTGCTTGGCAATGAATTGTAGTAAAATGTAAACAGCAAAAACTAAGGGCCAATGCAGACTGGCCTAAAGGCGTGGCACAGAGCCGCCCCTGGGAGTGGCAGATTGGGGCCATGGCAACCACATGCTGTGGCCCTGATCATCCTTTTTGCTGCCCCCAAAAGAGCAAACTGCCACTCTTTTGGGGGGTAGCAAAAGGCCACCCTTTCAGCCACGGCAGCACCCTTTTCACACCCTTTTTGTACAGCCCGTGTGCATGTTGCACCAAGAGGGTGTCCTGATGCCGCGTGCTATGCGAACGGGCACACAATGTCAGGACAGCGTCAGAGTGGCTGGCATGCGGCCGCCCCTCCCCAACTTTAGGCCGGTCTGCAAAGCCCCTATGAGTTCCTTAGTATGCTACTAGTATGCTACTAGTGCCTGACAATCCTTTTTCATTCTGGTAGGTGAGATCACAGGTTGTGTTGGTCTGTTGAAGAATAATCATTTCAAAGTCCAGCATTGATATTCAGGAGCCAGTGTGTGATATGCTGCTTGCAATGCAGAAGAACCAGTTTAAAATACTCCTTCAACCATGGTGAAGGTTACTAGGTGATCTTGACCCAGTCAAATAGCCTGCTGTAATCCTATCCCTATTTGTCTGGGGGCACAATGGACTTTATTTTGAGGTTATTTGGACAGGACCACATATTCCCTCTGCTAATCTCTTTTGCAGAATTATTATGGTGGTAAAAAGAGGACCATGCAATGGAGGCTAGTGGGTCTGATACCAATAAGAAAATGAGTGCACTCCAGGATTAATCCAAACAATCAAGCATCTATCCAAATTACTAAAACTTCCAGATTCACTGTCCCACAGATAGCAGAACTACAAACCTCCACTGAAACTGTATATGCCCATCTGTGTTCCTTGGAAGAACTATGACATTTTTTAAAAAATAACAAATGATTGACTATTCCATTCATCTTTATAGGGCCTGAATCTGCTATTATCCTAAACACACAATACTAAGTCAGCTTTAAACTGTCTCTTGCCTTCTGTTTCTTATTCCCTTTCTGATATTCTGACACCTGACATATCAACTCAATTTGTGCTAAAAGGCATCATATCTTGGACACAGAATCTATGATCATTTGGTTCTAGATTCCTTCATTGAGGCAATTTACTAATAGCAATTGCAGTGGAGAGGGTGTTGCATAAAGGAATGCACAGAAACCACCACATGGAAGAAAAAGGGCCACTACTTTATTAAATACAGCTGACAGGCAGGGTTGGCCTGAGGCATGGGTCAGGATCTGGCATCAACCAACTCAACTGTTGATCGATGAATCCATTGCCTGGTCATGGCTGGGCCTCGGGATGACAAAAGGGGGGTAACCAGATATTCACATGTTCACTTCTCCACCTCTTGTCACTAGGAGACACTGATTAGGATTTGGCAACTCCTCCACAATCCCAGTGCCCCCGGGTCCCTGTGGGACTCCCAATCCAGTGCTCTGCAGCACCGGAAGCCATGCCCACCAGATCCATGACCCATACTGCTGCCCCCAGGAAGTTGTGACAGCAACCCTACAACCCTCTTGCAGAAGCAAGGGTGGGAGGATGGGGAAATTCAAGCCAGAATGACATTCCCTGCCCAGCCTTGTGGCCTGAAATAAGCCTCTGGGCTGATGGGAAAGTGAGCAGGAATTCCCTGCCCCTTCCGACCAACCCACCAATGGGAAGGCTGGAAGTCCCACCCTTTCCAGTGGCCAAACCAATCTGAAGACACATCCTGTTCCCAGTGCATGCCGGGAATTGTATAGTTTCACCCATGCAGAAGCTGCAGAAACCTCCAAGCACCCCCCACAGCAGCAAATTGGCTGGCCTGATGAATCAGGCAGCCATACTTGTGATGATACCCACCCCACCCTGTTTGCTTATTGTCCTGAGGGAAATGGACTGTGATTTTTTAAAAAAATACTTCATGTCATCTAAGACATAACAGTTTTGCAATTGCATTTTTGGCAACCTGGAATAAAGTAATTTTTGCTGCAAATACATTTCTCCAATTCCACTGTCATATTCTTGACCTGCTCAGCAATTGTTTATACTCACCAAAAGACATTTTCCCCTTCTGCCCTTCCTGCATTCATGGAACACTAAACAGCCTATTCATGATGAATTAATTGACTTTACTATGCTATGGACATCCTCTTTCCAAGTTAGCCTTGGGCACCATATCTGCAAATCATTAAAATTGAACTATACTTTAACCATGTTTGGTCAGTTATAACAGACACAGCCAAACTATTTTAGAGGACCAAAATCTGAGCCAAAATGAATGTAGGTTCAAACAGAGTTTTATTTACATGTGTGTTTTAAATTCAGCATTCAGCATTTCATTAAAAAAACACTTTAATAATTCCCATTTTCTTTAAATAAGAACAGTATATGTGGGTGGTGGTGGGGAGGAATGAAATTTGATAGCAATTTTTTTTGGGGGGGGGAATCTTGGAAATGTAAACTTGGCAATAATGGTTCGAGTGTATAATACATATTCTAAATCTTCCTTCAGTCTGTATATGAAAAGAGATGGTAAAATTATGAACAATCCTATTTCAGAACGCCAGTGAGGTGTTCAGACAAGACAAAAAAAAAAACAAAAAACAACAAAAAAAGATTAGCACAAAGTTCTTTCTGTTCTGTTGTTTTCACACAGAGAGATTATACAGGTGGAACATTCCACATGTAATGGCTAAACAATATTATATCTGAGCAGAAGTGAGACTGTTAGTTCCCTTCCAAGATTATATCATTATCACTGTACCTGGGGCGGCCAACTTCCAATTAGTCCACAGGACATTTTTTCCACTGCAGACAATACCAGGTCCTGAAGTGTCAGGAGGCCCTTTTCTGATTTTGTGTGTGTGTGTCTGTGTAAAACACATACTCTGGCAATTTTTGCACAGTTGGGATTCCAGAATATATTTCTAGTACAAAACTGTCACTCTTGGAATCCTCCTGGATGAGAAAAATAACAGATTTGGGAGGGGCCTTTGAAGTCCCACAGTTTGCATTACTATATAGCAGTGATGGAGAACCTTTCAGGGGCTGAGTGCCCAAACTCAGAAGGCCGTCTGGCACTGGGTATTGTGTTCTGGCCTGGGACTTCTTCCCCCTGGGGGTGGGACTTCTTCCCCCACCCTCCTGGGCCTTCAGCTGCTTCTCCAGAGACAGCTGAAGGCCCAGAGGGGGTAAGGAGGGAAGAAGAGGAACAGTGTGCACTCGTTCCTCTTCCTCTCTCCATGCCATCCCTGGCCTTCAGCTGCCTCCAAAGAGGCAGCTGAAAGCCAGGGAGGGTCTGGAAAGAAGAGGAAGAGGCACATGCTTCTTCTTCCTCCTCCCCACCATCCATGTGCCAGGGAAAATGGCTAAGCATGCTATTCTGGCACACATGCCATAGGTTCGCCATCACAGCTCTATAGTCTATAACATGGTTCTTTCTCATGTCTCTAACATAACATGATGTCCAGGCCAGATGATAAACCTATATTGACAGTAGCACTTTTCAGGTTCTGGGGGCCACCACTTGTACTGGAAGAAACTACTGTATGCACTGTTTGGGGTGCAGATTCTCAGACATTCCTCTAGTAATATCTAGAGCAGAGCTACTATGTGGTCCAGACTGATCATTTAGAAGGAAATACCAGCAATAGAGGGAGTGTGGCCTATTGGATTGTAGTTATTGAGATCTCTCACCTTTGGCTAGCTAGAGAAATATCTAGAAGATCATACATTCACCACCAATAGTTATGGGGGGGGGGGGAGGGGAACTAGTATTTTTTTTCTTTATCTAATCCCTTTCTATTGTGGTTCGATTAAGAATCAACCTTTCTGTAGCATAATTGTGTTAGGCTGCTACCACATTGCAGAAGTAATGTAGTTTGTCACTGTTTAACTATCATGGCTCCATCTTATGGAGTCCTGGGATTTGTAATTTGTTGTGGCAACAGAACCCTCTTAAAGAGAAGGGTAAATATCTCACAAAACTACAAATTCCAGAATTCCATAGCACTGAGCCATGGCAGTTAAAGTGCTGTCAAACTGCCTTCATTCTGCATCGTAGATGCAGAATTAGGTCTGATGCAGACTGGCACTACAAGCCAGCCAGGGGGTGGAGTTGGAGTGGGGCAACCACATCTCAGCCAGTCTGACTCCACCCTGATTCTGCCCCTACGTCGCATGCCCATCCGTATGGCGCGCAGTGTCAGGGCACCTTCTTGGTGCAGCGTGCATACACGCTGTGCCAAAAGCGTGCAAAAGAGCTGTGGCCACAGCTCAAAGGGAGGCAAAAATAAGTATCAGGGCCATGGCGTGTGGTTGCCACGGCCCCAATCCAGCACTCCCAGGGGTGGCCCAGAGACACCCCCCCCAACCGGTCCATCTGCATTGGCCCTTAATCACTTTTATATATACAACAGTGTGGCCTCACTATATTGCGAAAATAGAATATCATATGGTTCAGTTAGTACTTGATGTTATGTTGTAGATGTTGGGATGATGTGGCAGAAGACAATAGAATGAGTACCATAGGTTAGCAGTATTCAGATGTTTTCTTTAAAAGTATCTTGAAATGTAGTGCTGGAGAAGAGTACTTAGGATACTGCAGACAGGCAAGAAGACAAACAAATGGATCCTGGAACAGAGCAGAGCAGAGCTCTACTTGGAAGCTAAGATGATTAAGGGGGGGGGGGGGAGCAGATGGATGGCCGTGGGCTGGTGGCACACCTTCGGCGACTCTTCCACCACAGCATGTGCGAACGCTGCAGCGGGAAGACATCGTCGGAGCGCCGGCCGTGCGGAGGGGCCGGCGCTCCAACGATGCCTTTGGGAAGGGGTTGGGGCACCCACCGTGCATCTGCCCCTCCCCTTCCTTGCCCCCAAAATGGCCCTTTTAGCCATCTGCTTCCCCCTCTAAGTTGAGACTATTGTACTTTGGCCACATCATGAGAAGGCACTGATTACTAGAAAAAAACACTAATTCTGGGAAAAGTAGTGGGTAGAAGAAAGAGAGGAAGACCACAAACCAGATGGATAGACATAATTGGGGGTTATGGGCAAGGTCTTATAAGATGTGGGCAAGACAGTGAAGGATAGGGATTCTTGGAGATGTCTCATCCACAGGATTGCCATGACTCAGAACAGACTTGAGGACGGCTAACAACAACAAATCTAAAATCATAATTTATTTGCTTTTGAGCAATGGAAAAAATAACTACTTTTAAAAAAGTGTATCTATTAAACCTTATAAACTACTTCTGTGAAGCCTTTGAACGATAACTACTGAAAGTAAATTTCCATTCCCTGCCCAGTCCCTGGTAAAGAATTGTCTGCTGCCAGCACACACTTCAGGAGATGTGAGTTATACTGAGATATATTTTGTGATAATTGTTGTTCTTGAGTATTCAAGGAGTGTTTTGGGTTTCTTGGTGAAAATATAAGATACTCTGAAATACTGGAACAGTTAGTAGTTTAGGTGGGGTGTAAAATTGTCATAACAATTTAAACAGTTTTAAACTACTAATGGAATCATTACTTTTGTTGGTTTGTGATTGCTCCCAAGAGTAGTACAATTTTAATGTCATTCAAACTCATTAAAAATGATGACTACAACAACATAATATTTGTCAATATATGCATTGAAAAAAGTGGTGAGTTTGGGCCTAGTGAGACCCTGTTTCTTTGAATGAATTCATGATGAGATGTAAAATATAAAAAACTGAGAAATAGTGCTCTAAAGGATGTCTTTCCCATATGTACAAATTTTATCTTGTGGAGAAATGGACTCCAAATGGGTGCTCTGTGATATGCTTCCAGTTCATATAATGCAATGGTGAGTTATGTGCACAGATCTTTAGAAAAAACAAAGAGGCTCCCAGGTCAGTGTTAAGGGGATATTTCCAATGGCTGAATATCTGACAGTCATTCTTGAAATATCTATATTACATGTTATGGTCTTAACTTTTCATTTTCAGCAGGTTCATGATAGGCCCTGTAGAATGACCTGTACACGATCTGTAGAACAGCCACTTAATATTTCCCATAAAACAGAACAGAGCCCATGCTTTATGACATGCCATGTGCTTAATAACCCCTCCCCAACTGGGAGGGGGTAAGTTATTTAATTACCCCTAGATAGGCTGCATATCATACAGGTTTTGTTCATTCAACAGAGTACAACTTTGGTGTCTTGATATGGGTAATTGAGGTGATTAGAAAATCCATGGCCCATGGACAAATAAATGAAAAATAATATAATGTGCATTGTGGTCTAATTCTGTACTGACACCTATAACCTTTCTAAAAAACAAAACAAAACAAAAAAAAACAAATATATCACATTTCAAGTTCCTAGGTACCATAAAACAGCCATATTTTCCAAAATATTTATTGTACCTTAGCAAGAACTAAAGATGAGCTACAGTGAGGTGTATAACCCTTGCCTTTATTTTCAAACTTTCATTTGCAGTTGCCCTTTTACTGATTGGTAATGAGACATTTCAAAGATGGTTAAGCAATTCAGATTTAAACTGTTATGATATAAGCATTCTAAGAACAAATAATACAAAGTGCAAGAAAGAAAGCTTAACCACTGCTGGTACATTTAATGAGTTAGTGAGAACAAAATAGAAAAAAACCAAAAAAAAAAACAAAAAAAACCTCTGATAGTCACTTTGATTCATTGCAACTTTTAACTGACTTTGCATTTGTAAGGATGCACAGAGCTGTCTTAGATCCAACTGAATTTGCAGTTCAGTTTAAAAAACAAAAACAAAACAGCAGCAACAACAACAAATGTATCACTATATGCCCAAACTGAAAAATAAAATAAACAGGTTTGTCCAGCTCTAGGATTCAGAAACAAGTTTGTTTCAGTCTATATATATATATATATATATATATCAGAATTTAACCAATTCAAGGTTTGTTCATTTTTAAAAATCTGAATAAGCAAGGCATGCAAAAATCACAAAAACTGCACGTGGGAAATGAGAACACTGACATATATGTATTCTGCTCTGATCTCCATTAAAACAACTCAGCTTCCAGCATCAGGAAAATGAGTAGAGAAGATGATATAAGCAACATTATTGGAACAAAATGGAGCTTCCAAAGATTACCTGTTTTGAACTGTATGCTCAGAATATTTATGGTGTTAATAAGTAGTTAATAAGTACTGTTACGCTGTTAATAAGACAAGTTAATTTAGCTACACACTTCCCTTGGAGTAAGCCTCATTGTTTTGGGATTTGTTGTTGTTTAAAAAAACTTTGTTCTGTTTGTTAACTGTTTACTTTTGATCTAATACTTATGATTAATGATGCCTGGAATTGCAGTACACAGCTCTGCATGAGTTGGCAAGTTGTTATAATAACAGAAGGTTTACAACCCCATTCCTCTGCTCCTAATTTCAGTCCTTTGTAAAGAAGTTTCAGATAAGATTGTAGAAGTGGCAGGGGGGAAGCTTTCCCATTCTTTTCTGGATCATGCTAAAAAGCTTTAAATGTATGACAGAACTACCTTTTGGGCAATTGTGTCACTAACTGCAAATGTGGTAGAATTCAAAGATATAGCCGTGTTAGTCTGTAGAATCAGTATGTAGAAAGATCTTGTAACACTATTGAGATTAAGGGCCTCTACAGACGGGCGGCCATGGGCTGCCCCGAGAAGCCGCGGATTGGGGCCGAGGTACCTGCACTCCTCGGCTCCAATGAACCTCTTTTCAGGCCCTGGAAGGAGCGCTAAAATAGCGCTCCTTCTGCAAGGTACCAAAGGTGCGCCGCAAGAGGCGTTGGGTGCCTCTTCAGTGTCTCTTCCATTGCAGCGTGTCCGGATGCTGCAGCGGAAGGATGTCATTGGAGCACCCATCGTGTGGAGTGACGGGCGCTCTGATGACATGTTTGGGAAGGGGTTGGGGTGCCCAGCGTGAGGCTGCCCCTCCCCTTCCTTACCTCCAACATGGCACAAAGCACCATCTGCTTCCCCCCTAACTGAAAGAAAGAAGTTTGCAGTATGAACTTTTGTAGACTTCAGTCTACTTCTTCAGATGCTTTTGGTGGAGTGGAAACCAGGGGCAGACACATATGTGCCCTTGGTGTGTGAGAATGTCAATTCAAATTCAAAATCCTTTGTGTATGGAAATGAAATAGCAAATCCAGTTTTAACAGTGGTCATTTGTGGACAAAGACATAGCCATTGGGTATGAAAATGAGGTCTTCCACATACCAAGGGCATATATATGTGTCCTTGGCTTTCACTCCACCAAACGCATCTGAAGAAGTAGACTGAAGTCTATGGTCCTCGGCAGATGACTAATACAGTCGTCTTGGAGGCAGGGAAGAGGAGGGGCAGCTGCACGAGCGGCGCCCCTTCCTCTTCCCAAGGTTGCCCTCGGAGCAGCCGGCCCTCCGCATGGCCGGCGCTCCCAGGGCAACCTCCCGCCGCAGTGTCCGGACACGCTGCGACGGAAAAGTCAGGGAAAGTGTGTCCTACGCGTTTAGGGCACACTTTCCCTGATTTCTGAAAGGAGCGCTATTTTTGCGCTCCTTTCAGGGACGCTGCCGGAGCGCCGCGGTGTGGAGGCTGCAGTCCCGTGGCGTTCCGTCCCAGGGCGTCCCCGACGCCCTGGTGTGCTTCCCCCCTATGAAAGCTCATGCCACCAACTTCTTTCTTTCAGTTAGAGCCAATGCAGACGACCTGTTTGGGGCAGCTCTGGGATGCCCCTGGGAGTGGCAGATCAGGGCTGCAGCAACCACATGCCATGGACCTTTTGCCACTCCTTTTGGAGGCAGCAAAGGCCACCCTTAGAGCCACCACCACAGCTCTTTTGCACCCTTTTGGCACACAGCGTGTATGCATGCTGCACCAAGAGGGCTCCGTGATGCCGCACGCCATGCGGATGGGCACATGGTGTTGGGACAGAGTCGGGGTGGCCAGCATGCAGTTGCCCCATCCTAGCTCCACCCCCAGGCTGGCCTATAGCACTGGTTTGCATCAGCCCATAGTCTCAAAGATGCTACAAGATCTCTTTACATACTTACTGCAAATGTGATCATCTTCAGAAATGGGTTCTGATTCCTGTAGTGGTGGCTTCTTTTCTTTCCCCTTAATATAAAACACACTTGTCCAAGTAGTAAACAAAAACAATCATTACTGAAATCTTCCCTTCATACACTGCAATAAAAAAAAAAATAGAGAGCTTGTATATGTAGTGGAGAGAGATCTTTCTTTCTCTCTCACTCTCCCCATCTTTGACATTTTGAAATGGCTCCAGAACAAACAGATGGAATTTCTATAGCATTATTAAGAGATTCCCAGATGTTTACATTGTGGATTTCAGAGCAAACAGCTGAGGTCAGATGTCTGTTATATTTATTTCACAATGCCCCAAGCCTCCAATAAAACACAAGCATGAACACTTTAACATGTGATCACCCATTTGATTAGATATTCCAGCCATTTTTAAATTAGCTAGATGTGGGGCAGGGACACAGAGGATTTATCCTTTACCTGTAAGGTATGGAATTTTGCTGGAGAAATCTAACAATATGTTGTAGGATTATTTGCTTCCACTTTGTAATAGAGTTGCTTCTTAAGGAGTATTTTAATTCTCTATTGAGAGACTTGTGGGAAACCAAATCACATGATGTACACATTTAATTTCTTACAGCACTATAACTTTCGGCAACCAAACTTATTTGTAGACATTGGTAGGTATTCAGTATTACAGTTATGGATTCATGAACTACAATTATGAATTTACAACTGTTTTGGATTCAGAAACTTATATAAATGCCTCCCAAGCCCACCTTCAGCTGCCAACTCGGGTGAAGAAAGTCCGTGACAATCAGAAGCAGGACTCCTGTCACAAGTCCTTGTTACAGCCTCTCTTGCTGGTGGGAAGGAGCGGAAATATTGTCATTTTTGTGCCCCAATTGGAAGCTGGATTGATCTCTTTTGACTGATCCAGTGGCTGTCTCCTAAGGTGGGCTGGGAGGGAGGAAACTTCACTTAGCTGTGCAGGTGTAATTAAGGCTTGAAACACATGGGTCAAAAAAAGGGGCTTCAAGCCACTTTGGGGGCATCACATTTAGATGATGCATGCCCCCAAAGTGACTGGAACCTCCTCCAAGGCTGTGCTCCAGTCCACAGCACTGGATCAAGAAGGAGTTGGTTTAAACCAACCTGCTTTGAGAGTGGGCCATGTGGTCACTGTAGTCTTGCTCCAATTGCAGCCAGAGGCTGCTCCTTCCCAGCCATCTGCTTCACGCTAATGATGCTGATCTCCTTTGGCTCATCTAGTGGCTGGCTCCTAAGGTGGGGGGGGAGGGGAGGAACATTATTTAGCTATGCATATGTAACTGAGGGATGGAGCAGACAGGTGCAAAAGAGAGGCCCGAATCCACTCAAGCTGCAAGTGGGTTGGGACCCCGCTGATTACACAGCTTGTTCCCAAAATGGGCCACAGATACAGAGCCCAACCTGCCTGCCAGGAGTCAGATTATCCTGGCTTGTTTTTGATTCAGTCCAAAGAACCAGAGCACAGCTTCCAGCCATATTGGAGGCATACACCATTTGAATGCATTATCCAAAGTGGCCAGAAGGCACTTCATTTGGCCCATATGTTCTGGATCTAAAGTCACTGGTCTCCATTGGCTGATCTGGTGGCTGGCTCCTAAGGTGGATTGAGCAGAGGTGGAGAGGAAACATTACCTAGTTGTGCAGATGTAACAAAGGGGTGAAACAGATGGGCAGGCAGGAGTGGCCTGAAGCTGCTCCTGGCCCAATCACCCTGTGGTCACAGAGACCATATGCACAGCCCTGAGGGCACCTGCTACTGCAGTCCCAAATGGACCACAGCAAGAAGTAAAAAAGATCTGCTTGGTTTTGGGCTATTTAAGGCAATGCCAGAGCAGCTTCAGGGCAGCTTCTGCATGGGCTAGGGACATGGTCATGTAATTGTGACACCCCCAAGCCATGCAGAAGCCAATTTTTTAAGCCCATCTGTTTCAGGCCTAGGATGCCAAAAATCCTATTGTAACACTATGTCAATGTAATGACATCAGCATAGTTGGGGACAGAAGGAGGCAAAACATTGTGGCTATAGTGACCCTGATGGAAATAAGGCATTGGAGAAATAGGTTTCTCAAAGAGAGCAGATTAGTCTGTCTTCTTACGTAATTGATGCACAACCTTGAAAAAAAGAGCAAACACTAGTGCAATACACCAACAGGATTTCATTACTGAGTTTGGCCAGGTGTAAGGGAAATGTATTCCATTGTATTCCCTATTACCATGTATTGATGAGAGAGCTGGGGAGTTAAGAAAGATAATAGGAAGAAAAACAATTCCTTTGAGATGTGATGCTGGAGAAGAGTGCTGAGGATCCCATGGACAGCCAAAAGGACAAACAAATGGTCCTAGAGCAGATCAAGCCGGAAACCTCCATGGAAGCTAAGATGACCAAACTGAGGCTGTCGTACTTTGGACACATCATGAAAAGGGAGGACTCATTGGAAAAAACTAATAATGCTGGGAAAGGTGGAGGGAGTAGGAAGAAAAGAAGGCCACATGGTAGATGGGTGGACTCTATTAAGGAGCTCATGGGTGTGGGGTTACTGTAATTAAGCAGAGCAGTGGAAGACAGAGGTTCTTGGAGATGTATCATCCATAGGATTGCTATTAGCTGAGATCGACTCTAGGGCAGTTAACAACAATAACAACAAATGGGAAATGTAATGTAAATGTAACCTTCCAGATGTTATTGAACTGCAGTTTCCAACCCTGGCTATGCTGACTTTGGATGTGCGCCACATGTTACCTTGGTATCCTCTGGGGTTTGATTCCAAACCCCCCCCCCCCATGTGGATACCAAAATCTGTGGATGCTAAAGTCTAATTAAATACAATGGCATAGTAAAATGCTGACCATTTTATTAAATGGCAAAATCAAGGTTTGCTATTTGGATTTTTTTCTTTTTTTCTTTAATATTTTCAAGCTGTGGATGCTTGACTGTGGATAAAGAATCTATGGATATGGAGGGCTGACTGCAATTGCCATTTTTGTTATTTAAATCTTCATCCACAGACAGTATTTTTAAGTGATCACATGATCAGGAAAGGCTAACCTTTACATATCACAGTTAGCTGCATTTTTTGGATATTATTTTGCATCAAACAAGACTGGGGACAAGCATCTCCACACAAATATGAAATTTAGTAACAATGAGGTCAGTGGAATTTTTTATTGACTAATCATGTACAGTCATGTATTGCTATAGTTGTCAAATGGCCAAAGGAATTATCCTGGCCTGTTGTTGCTGTTGTTGTTGTTGTTTTACCTTTAATAGTGCATTCAAGTTCAGATGTTGTTAAAAGAAGCAGCTTCTCACTTAGTATGATTATCAGAATCAGACAAATCCTGAATCTTCCAGATACACAAACTCTGAGGCCATAGTCCTCACTGGTCTAAATCCATTTTTTAAAAGATAAAACTGAAGTAGACTTATTAAATAGCACTTACATGTACTGTTGAATTATTATCTTCCATTGATTTAACAGGCCCATTCTAGTTGGGACTAACAATTTGACATTTACCAGTGGTACTTGTTCCCATTTTATATATGTATGAGTCAGCATGGTATAATGCTTTAAGTGCTGGATTAGGTTTTAGGGGACTAGGGTTTGAAGCCCTGCTCAGCCATGGATATCCACGGATGACATTGGACAAATCACACCTTTTCAGGTTAAAAAGAGGATGAGAAACATCCTCTGAATAAATATTGCCAAGAAAACCCAATCATGTGGTCATCCTAAATCAGAGTCACCTTGAAGGCATAAAGCAATGAAAACTTGTGTGTAGAATTCCATCTTTAGTTATTTAAATTGATTTATGTTTCTAGAGTATAAATGCCTAAGAGTAATGATGATTAAGAACTGCAAAGCAGAACTACCAGGATAAGTAGCAGGATTTCAGTTCATTAAGATCACAATAAGATCAGTGCTAATTGTTGGGAAGACATTTCACCAGCATTTAAGTCTTGTATTTATTGCTGGTCCATTTCAGAACATAATTCAGTGTTCATATATTTACATAGTTTGATACCCTGTAACTATTTACTTTTTAAACAATTGTCTCATATGATATGTATAAAGTGGTTTATCCAGTATAAGCACACATGTGGAACTAGAAATAGGTTGAGAGTTCGTTTAAAAATATTATATTGCATTTTTAAAAATAATGAGTGTGTGTGTGTGTGTGTGTGTGTGTGTGTATAATGATTATATATATATATGTAAAATTAAGAACCAGAAAGAAAGAGGGAGGAAAGAACAGAAAGGACAATGCATAGAATATAATTATAGTCTAGGCATATAATCAGATATAAACTGATCATGTTTTCAGAAACATGTTTTCTTGAAGTTGACATCTATACATATGCATTTATGAATAGCTAAAGCAGTAAAGCCTCTGACCATTAAACAAAAGAGAGAGAATATTTATCTTTCTAATTGTTAGGTGCAAGTCTTTTAGGAACAATAAAAGCATGAAGAATCCAACCACACTGACCATTACTTAAATTTCATATTTCAGAATTACAATTTACTCACGTATCAGGATTATAATTTAAAATAACATGCATGTCTACACAAATCAAATATTTTTCCCATTACAAAATCTATGTGTCATATACACCAATATAATAAAAGGTACTAAAGTCAGACTCATCCATGCCATCAAATTTCTGATTTCTATGTAGGGGTGTGAAAGCTGAACAGTGAAGAAAGTTAGCAGGAAGAAAATCAACACTTTTGAAATATGGTGCTAGAGGAAAGATCAACAGATGCAATGGACTGCTAAAAAGACAAATGTATATGTCCAAGTGCAAATCAAGGCTGAACTCTCACTGGAAGCCAAAGATGACTAAACTGAGTTTGCTTTACTTTAGGCAACTTGAGTCACTGCAAAAGATGATAAATGGAAGGCAGTAGGAAAATGGAAGGCTGCATTACAAGTGTATTAATTTAATCAAATAAGCCACAGCCTTGAATCTGGAAGATCTCAGCAGGGTAGTTGATGACTGGGAGTCTTGAAGGTCTCTTATTCATTGTGTCACCATAAGCCAAAGTCAAATCGATATGGCAAATATCTACAATAACAATTCATCAAATAATAAAAAAGGGGTAACCACTGAACACAATCACATCATATGATGCAGAAAGCACTATTGGTATTACATCATCAACACTGAGGTGAATGTGACAAAAACAAAAGCAAAGATTTCTAACTGTGAAATTTTGAGCTCTTAATGGTGTGCACAATTTTCAGGATGATCAAAAAGCAAAAAGACTGAATAGAGGCTGAAGTAAAATGTCACCAGAGCCACATATATATTTGGAATGCATGAACATAAAAATATAGCTATTCCATGCTTCAGGTCTCCATTTCTTCCATTCATCTTTTCCCACAGAGACAGAGAACTTGCATTAGAGCCATAGTGAATGAAGTAGGAACATTTGCATTCTAGATTTGTTCTAACCCACTTCCCCAAGCATTGATACCCAACCATGAAATAAAGAGACCAGACATGTAAACTGGATGAATAAAGGGTAATTTATTTGACCTATAACCTATTTAATGCTAAACTCTTGAACTTCAAGACTTAAACTTCAACACTCTTGTGAAAAATCCACTAAAGTGAAAAGCCTGGTGCAGGTCCAGTGGAAGCCAAATGTCCATCCCAGATCACCTCTTCAGCCTTCCCTTTGAGCAACAACACTGGACCTGAAGTAAATTCGATGCTTTGAATTGTATCCTCAGCTAATCCTAGGGAGGGAAACATAAGGCACTCTCCCCCAGACTCCCTTGAGTTTGTAAGGTTGAGCAAAACTCCCATGTCCAGGTTTTTTCACAACCCCCAGGTCCCTAGACCTGTCTAAGATGTTCCAGAGCCTAACCTTCCACCACAATGGGATACCACTGGTGTGCACCAAATAGTTCTTTATCCCTCATATGGGCTACCGATAAGGAACAAGCATCTGCTTAGTCCCTTTCCCCCACCTTGCAATTCAAAATGACTTTCAATCCATTCTGGAAATCCCTCAAAAATATCAAATTGTCCTCATCTGAAAGGTGAACACCATCCAACCTGTAAAGTTCAGGCAGTCAGAATAAAATTAAAGGGTGGTTAATTATAAAACCAGACTTCTGTAACAGTGAATTTCATATTTCTCTATTAACTCTTTTTTTTTTTTTTTGTGACATCCAATTTACATGGGTTACCTTCCCCTCTCCAAACCTTTTGTGGTAAAATATCAGACCACATTGGTGCCCGAACATCAAACACAAAATGGCACCCAAACGGAATATAGAAATGGCACTAAAATACAGTAACAAGATGGTGCTCAAAAGGAGAAAAAAGCTGGCAACCGGGGTGCACAAGCTAGGCCAAAATGGCTCAGCACCACAACCAGCAGTCAAGGCAAAGAGGTGAACAAATCAAAGCGTAAGTGAGGGAGAATCTCCAACTAAAAGTCCTCCCCCCCAAAAAAAAGACACTAGGGTCGACTTAGGGGGGAAGCAGACGACTGCTTCCGGGATGCTGCCGGACGGAGCACCGGCGGAGCGGAGCCTCCGCACCACGGCGCTCCTACGGCGTCCCTAAAAGGAGCTCTAAATTGGCGCTCCTTTTAGATGTCAGGGAAAGTGCGCCCTAAAAGTGGCGGGCGCACTTTCCCTGACTCTTCCACCGCAGCGCATGCGGTCGCTGCAGCGTGAGGTCATCCCTGGAGCACCGGCCGTGCAGTGGGCCGGCGACTCCGAGGGTGACCTCAGGAAGAGGAAGGGGCGCCACTCGTGTGGCTGCCCCTCCTCTTCCGGGCCTCAAAGACGACTCTATTAGTCGTCTGCCGAGGCCCTTAGTCACAAGTGGTCCCCCAGGTGCCCCATGATATCATTGTCACTGTCCCTGCCATCAAAACAAAAAAGGGCCAGATAGGGAACAGCTTGGCTTAATATACTTGAGCTCTCTCACCACCACCACCACCACCACCCATCATGTGCCTAAGCTTGGCCTATTAGGCCATGCTTATTTTTAAATCTCTGGCCTCAATCCATGAAGGGTTTCAAAAGCACACCCTCCCTCTCTCCATTAGCTCTGCCTTTCAACTGTGTGTGAGTTGTGGCTCTCCATAATTGAATATTAGTGTTTAAAATGGGAAACATTGTATTTAAGATGTTGTTATTATTTTGTGTGTGTGTGTGGAGAGAGAGAGAGAGAGAGATTTCAAGGTCAATAATTGATTCATTGAAATAAATAAGGTTGAAACATTAATGCCAGAGAACAAAAATCCACTGGGAATACTTCAGAAGTGCTTTTTGGTTTTGGTTTTGGTTTGTTTTTGTTTTTGCTTTATACCACTCATCAGTTTTGAACTGGAGTCTTATTTGAGGTTAGGCAGTTAGATGGTACAGTGCTAGGGTATTAATGACATTTTGTTGTTCTTGCTGTTCTATCAGGTGTTAACTGCCTGCAGTTTTGGACCCTCAGTGTTTTGGAATTTATCCAAGAATCTAGGGAACAATGGGCCATCATCACATAATGTGACAAGTATTACTCTTTGTAATTGTGTTGTGGTGATCCTATTGTGATTTAATTTAGATGTTTTTTTCTGTCTGTTTAAAATTGTTCCCAGAGGAACTATCACCATTGGAACCACAGTTTTCTTTTCCCCAGATATTCTGAATGTTTGCAGTTCTCAATATTTGATAAGTAAGGCAGTGTCTTCTATGTAACCTCTCTATGGAACTGAAAACTACCCCCCCCCTCCAGATTCGAAACAGTTTGAAAATCCTCCATGTCTTGAACAGCATGATATCTAAATTTTAAGTACCTTGACTGTATCAGGGGTGTCATTTCCACCCAACAGGACACCATTATGTATTTGGAAGCAAAAATGAGTAAGGGCCTTTGCAGACTGCCAGAAATAGTGCAAATTGAGTCCACTTTAAGAGTTAGGGTTAGTGCTAGGGGATCATGGGAATTTTTTTTCTGAGACATTGAGCCTTCTGTCAGAGCTCTGGTGCTATAATAAAGTACAGTTTCCATGATTCCCTAACCCTAACCCTAACCCTTAAAGTGGACTCAATTTGCACTATTTCTAGCAGTCTGCAAAGGCCTTAAATATACACAGAGATGTGCAGGTGCTCTGCTATATTTTATGTACTGATAGACATCTTAAGCTTTCATTTGTATATGATCTGGGTTTTTCTTTAAAGGAAGCAGAAACTAGGGAACACCCAATGCAATCCAAACAATAAACAAGAGCTACCTTAAGACACTTTAAAAATTATTTGTTATTGTTTTTAATAGAAATTGCTGTGTTTCAGCCTATGTTTTATCTTAAGGCCTCCCTCAGGTCCTTCAGTACAAATGGTAATCATGATTTCATGTAATGTGATAGCATATGTTAACATGTCACTCTTTTATCATTTTTATAGTTCCCCAGAAGAAGATATTGAGAGTACACATAGGCTGGAATGTGGTGAGCTTCTCTACAAAGAAAATAACCACCTTTTGAGCAGCTTGAGAAGTGTCCCTTGTTTCTTCTGTGTAATTTAGATAGTGGCCAATGTATCACAAAAGAGAAGTTTAGAACAATTATTAGATGCCCTTTAGAGCACAGAGCTGTTAGGTGGACATTCCTGATCTTTTTAGCTTAAGGTTAAAGAATGAGTGTAGAATCTAGTATTAAATTCATCCACCTTAAGGTTTTACCAAAAGCATGCTTTAATCTGAGTAACAGCTGTGAGAAATCTAGTTTTTCACTGGTTGGCAATGAAGACCTTTTTAGCCAGAATATTTATGAGCCAAGTGCAATTCTGTTAATCCTAAAAATACAGTTAACAGTAAATAGCTCCAAGTGTTTGCCAAATACCCAAAGGTGCTGAAAATATTTATAATATAAGCGAATGAGAAAACATTTCCTCAAAATAAGGTCTTTCTCTTCTGTGTACTTAAAAAAAGAAGTATGAACAGGGTATTGTAAAGTTTTAATTATTACCTTTTTAAAAATCTGACAGAAAGTTTGTTTTGATTTGTAGTTGTTAACTTATTTCTACATTGTCACCATCCAGATTTACACATTCTCTCCAGCATTTCTTGACCCTCCGAATACCTGATATTGTAGAAGTCTGCAGATTGCGCCTTATGAGTAGGGCATAGTAAAGTAATAATTATCATCTGGAAGTTATTATAGTATATTGATGAAATTTTGTCAGTGTCATCATTGGACCCTAAGTGCATGATGTTGAGAAAATCAGATCATTGTGTCCTTTATTTTTGTGACAGGTTGTGCCAGAAGTGACTAAAGTATAAAATTCTTGTAAGGTGCAGTCTGCAGACTTCTGCAATAATGGTATTTGGAGGGTCAAGAAACACTGAGAAAAATGTGTAAATCTGGATGGTGACTATGTAGAAATAAGTTAACAACTACAAATCAAAACAAACTTTCTGTCAATTTTTTTAAAGGTGATAATTAAAACTTTACAATACTCCTTCATTGTTCATTATGATGCTGAGACATTTGAAGTTTATAAACAGTTTCACCTAGAATTGTACTCAGTTGGTTGCAAGGAGAAAGCAAACACCACAATAACAATGAAATGGAAAGAAAGAAAATGATTTCCTAATGGGCATCACAAAATCTCAAACAGCTCCATGTTTGGCAGATAAATAATGAATAATCTGGAATCCCATTAAAGACATACAGAGGTGTAGGTCAGCTTTATACCTGTTATATCTCTTTTTGGTTGATAGAAGGATTGGTATTACCTTCCTCCTCCTGCACTGACCAATGTGTTCCTGGACTTACAGTACAGTTGCTACTGACCTTTCCCATTGGACATTCTGTGCCTAGTGAAAGCAATGGGCAATCAGAGAAGCCATGTCCCTGTAGACAGCACCAAATCATTACATCATTTGCTGATACCTCTAGATTACCCCTTTAGATATCAGTGGAGGATGTAATCATTTTTCATCTGGCTACAGATACATAGCCAGATGCTTCCCTGATCTTCCATCACTCTTACCAGGCATGGAATGGCTATTTCTGGAGGTTCCAACAACTCTGTTATAGGACTGAGGGTCAGTGAATGGTCAGTTGTAGCAGAGCTGCAGATACAAACTGCTTTGTTCTGCTGGACCATACAGGATTGTGGCCCCTAGCTGTAATGGAGTTGAGACTTTACTTAAAATAAGTTTTCCATAGGAAAAAAGAGAAGTCCTCCATGTGAAGAAAAAAAGATGGAAACTTTCCTGTTTCATTGACTTCCATATATTCATATTCCTACAAGGCTAGCAACAATAATGAATATTTCCAGCCTCCTCCCCACCTCAAAAAAAAAAAAAAAAAAAAGGTACTGTAGTGGATTACTCAGGTAACATGGGCTACCCATCACTTTTCTTTTGGCTTTTTGAATGAATTTGGGATGCAGTTTACTCAGCCGCCTATATCTATATGTCTATCACAGAAGAGGAGGAGTGAAATTATGAGGGGAGAAAATTAGTTTATGGGGAATAGTTCCAGGAGATAGAAGAGGTGTTGCGATTGAAATGTCAGGGTGGGATAAAGGCTTATTTCTTTCTGTTTTCTTTTTTCTTGTATACTTTTCTTCTTTCCTTGATTTCTGTACAGAGCTTGATTCTTTTCTAAAAATAAAAATAAAATTAAATAGAGTAGAGAATTGACCAATGTAATGGAGCAATGGCAATGGAGTCTTTGGAAATACAAACAGATAAATAAATAAATGACAGTGTCAACTTAAAAGAAAAACCTGAAACAAAAGAGAAAAAGTGAGAGTGAATAAATAAATAAACAACACAATAAATAAAATTATTGAAAACATTAACAAGATCAAAAAATTAAAGGCTTATTCCCCCTATACTATTTTGGGGGTCAAATCATATACCTTCAAATAGAATCAAAATAATTGTCACCAATTCACCTCTTGCTAAATTTATGGACAATGTAGACATGGGGGGGAGCAATGGCGCAAAGTGCCGTTTTCGGGGCAAGGAAGGGGAGGGGCAGCCGCACTGTGGGTGCCCCAACCCCTTCCCCAAAACATCCTTGGAGCAACCTGCCCTCCACATGGCTGGCACTCCGAGGATGACCTCCCGCTGCAGCGTCCATACACGCTGCAGCGGAAGAGTCGCCGAAGGTGCCCCGGCAGCCTTTTGTGGCACACCTTCGGTGATTTGTGGAAGGAGCGCTATTTTAGTGCTCCTTCCAGGGGCAGCAAAGCTGTGCCATGGGGCTGAGGTGTGTGGATACCTCAGCCCCACGGGGCAGCTTCCTGGGGCAGCCCCATGCTACCCATCTGCTTCCCCCCATAGTTATTTCAGTTCATTTTAGGTATAAGATTAAGGCTGCATCCACACTGCAGAAAAAAAATCCAGTTTGATACCACTTTAACTACCATAGTTCAATGCTATAAAAGTCTGTGAATTATATTTGGTTGTTACACCAGAGCTCTGCCAACTACAGCTCCCAGAATTCCAAAGCATTGAGTCATGGAAGTGGTGTCAAACTGGATTATTTCTGAAGTACTGATGCAGACTAAAGTGATGTATTTGGATTTGAACAAGTCTTTAAAAAAAACTTTCTTACACAACAAAATCCATTAATTAAAAATAAGACAGAAATCTAAGAAATCTAATTTGTATTTTGTTTTTAATTTCAAGGTGTTCTGTCAATTAAAAATATGAAACCAACAAAATGCAAAAAACATACAAATATGACAGAACTAACTGTGATTTTGCTCTGCTACCAAATGTATCCTTTACAAGACAGATGTATCCTTTATAAATCATATTCTGGAAAAAAATCATTTCCTGAGAACTTTTTTTCTAAATTAAAAAGTCATTTCTGATTACCTAGATGCATATCACACTACACTGTCATAGTGCTATATTCCAGTTCAACTACCATGGCAATATTCTGTGGAATTCTGGGGATTGTAGTTTGGTGAGACCCAATAGCTCTCTGACTGAAAATTCAAAATGCTCCTCCATAAAGTGTAAATCCCAGGAAACCATAGGATTTTGCCATGGCAATTAGTGGAATATTACACTACAACAGTGTAGTGTGATAAAGCTCCTAATGATGTGTAACCTACATAAGATATATAATAAAAAATTAAAGAATTTTGATACCTCTTTGTCTCCATGCCATGGAATCCTGGGATTAGTAGCTCCATGAGATATATCAAATTCTATAGCAAATAGTTCTAACTCTTCATTAAACTCCCAGGATTCCACAGGATGCAGCCATGGCAGTTAAAGTGGTCTCAAACTTGTCTGAGTAGTATGAAAGGGGGCACAATTTATTGTTGATATATGGTTTCATGTGTATGTATGCAATAAATACATAAACAATGTACATTTTTAACCACCTTCAATTCCATTTTGGGAGGAAGGCAGTATATATATCCTATAAATAAATAAATATAAATTTTAGGAAATTGTTTTTTGTTCTCCAGTATTGTTTTTAAGTAACAAAATTAATGAGCTATATTCAATACAATTGCCATTGATTTCACCCTCACACAACTTTGCTTATCACATTGATAAGAAATAATAATCAAGAAAGACAAGAGCAGATTGTCTTTTGTTCTTTGGCATGAAGGTCAGGAGATAGTACAAAAAGGCTTGCTAGCATACTATGAACCAGGATACACATGCAGACTTGATATTGCTATACTGATTCATTTCATCATCCAAATCATGTCTGTTTGTGGTTGTTTTCCATCTCCCAGACTTTGTCTAATGATTGCTGAATATGAGTGACAGTTCTTGCCCAACTATCTGAGTATACTAACAATATTTTGGTGCAAAAAAGGAGAAACCAATAAAAGGAAAAACCTTCATTAGCAAACAAATGGACCTTTAAAATTCTACTTGCTATCTAATTCAGAAGAGTTTTTCCCCATACATGACAAAGTTATTAAATTTTAAGAAATGGCTGAAAACACAAAATTGAGTTCTGTTTATGAAACCAACAAAAAGAACAATATTCTGCAAATAAATGGCAACCAAATGTGATTTCATACCTGAGGGTCATAGTGCAAATGCCACTCAGAAGTGGTATAATACTAAATAATAACATGCTGCCTCAAAATGGCACCGTAAAATCTGCTGGACAGCAAAGCTAGTCCTAAATACATTAACATTTTGGAGTGATAGATTTGGAAGTAAATTTTGAATAATGGTGAAACAACATTATTAGAAATATGAAAATCCACTTTTAGTGCTTTGGTAAACCACCTACTGCTTTGACAAAGCCATTTACATCTTTAAGATATTTTTTAAAAAATTTTGTGACATGTACATTTATTAAATAAACAAATAGGTGTGCATGATCACAGTGTCTTCTGTAAGCACACAAACATGTTAAAACATGTGTGGATTGTAGAAAATGTAAGTTTGGTCTTATTATTGTACAAATCACTGGTGTATTTCTGACTTTTCTGTTACAATTTCCCTCTTCTGGCACAGGCATATGATAAGTGAGATGAGTGGGGTTGGGGTTTTCACAAATAATATCTGGTTCTTGAGCCAAGCCAGTATTTGTGAATCCCTGAACATAACCTATAGTTAAACAACCATGACAGATGGCTCCCCTTCATATTTGAATGCTTTGTTTTCCAAAGAACTCAACAGGCAGGAAGTGTTGCCTTTTCAAGGGTGCCTTGCAGTGTGTGTCCACACAGTGTACTTTTCTGAAATCCTGGGAATATGTCTTATGCTTTATTAAATAATGATAAATGCAGGTGTTTGTATATGTGAATCGAAAATGTGCATTGACCCTGGAGCTACAGCCATAAAGCAAAGAAATGCACAATTTAGAGTATAATAAAAGCCCAGACATTCTGTGGAGAGCAATGTGTCTTCCGCATCACACTTTATCTCCAGAGCTGGCAGAGCTTGAAGGATGAGGTTTTGATGCAATAAATACTAAATTTGCTAAATGGAAGTAGGCAGAGATAATTATATTCAAGCAAGTGTAAGCAGTTTTGCAAAGGGCCATTGAAAAAGCCACTTCTACATAAGCAACACAATAAATGCAAAATCTGCTCAAGAATTCAGCAAACCCTAACCTTTGAGATACACAGTCTGGTCGGTCCATCCCCATCCCCCACCCTTGAACTATAATGTGTCTGTGGGTCAAAGTAGATGATGCATTTGTAACATTTTCAAAAGTGATGCTCTTGCTGTGGTGAAAGATATCTTCTATCTAATCTACACTGCAGAAATAATACAGTTTGATTCTACTTTAACTGCCATGGATCAATGCTATGGAACTCTAGGACAGGGGTAGGCAACCTTTTTGAGCCGGGGGTTGGGTTGCTGTCCCTCAGACAATTGGGGGGCCGAAGCCTATATTCTTGAGCAGATATATATAAAACATTTTTTTAAAAAAATAAAAATATGCATGCACACTCTCTCAGCCCCAGAAAAGCCATGATGGCAAAACCCCTGTGGAGATTTTGCCAAGAAAACCCCAAGAACAAGTAATAACAACAGTAATCAATATCATCATGGCAGGGGGTGGGGGGCAGCAGCGGCAGCGGCAGGACCGGCCTGGGGCTGGTCCAAATCCTCGGGGGGGTGCATCCGGCCCCTGGGCCTTTGGTTGCCTACCCCTGCTCTAGGATTTTGAGTGATATTTAGCCTTTGCACTGGCACAGAGGAGCCCATTTGCCTTTAGTGCATAATAAAAGGCCACAACCTTATTTGTCTGTATAGGGGTCATAAAGCATAGTTTGACATCCATAAATCAATCATATTGTTTGTTATCCATTGACATATGTGCATATGCCCACATCATAAATCATGCTGTAAATCATAAATGTAAATTATGTCATAAATCCAGCCATAAAACATGCCATAAATCAATCATATGCCAATATTCAGATCATAAATTATACCATAAATCATTCATAAGTCAGCATCTGTCATAAATCATAAAGCCATAAATCACAGGCTGTCATCATAAACCAATCATCCATTGTAAATAACAATACATTGAGAAATGAGCTGTTTTGCTAAATGCCATAGGGGGTGGGTTCTGTGAGCCATCACGAGAGGGGGCACACCTAGTTTGGCATTCCCTGCTCCCCCCGAGTGACTCCTTTAAGGTGTTGGACGATGGAGTCCAGATACAAATCAGAGCCTGTTGGAAAGAGATGTATCTCATTGCCCCTGTACAGATGTGGCAATTCAAATTTAATTTGATTATGTATAGTGGATGAAGCAACCATGTAGTCCTGCTTCTTTAGAAGACTCCTGTTCAACCAGTGACGAGCTGCACTGATGGCAGCTTCACTCATAGCACTCGACCAGTCACGTCTTGGTAGGAGTGTAGTCCATATTAATACTGTGTCTGGTAAAAGGCATCATACTTCGTGAAGATCACTGATGATTCTGTTGACAAGATGGAGTCCTGTGGTCTTGACCAAATCATTCTCACCAAAATGGATCAGAAGAATGTGAGGATTAGGGTGTTTAGCAGCCAGATTAATGACACATGGCATGAGAGCTCCCCATAACACCCCTCTATGCCCAAAGCAATAAATATGCGCCATCTGAGCCAGACCAAGATCCTGATTTCTGCCAGATTGTAGAGCATGTTTGGCCCTAAAAAACCAAACTCTGATCTATAATCCAGATGTCACCCTGATGTCCACCTGCTCAACAGAAAACAACACATTAAAGCACCAGGGAACTGATCTTCAGATCCCCAGTGTGGCAAGCCAGAAGCCCCCTGGCCTGAAGGTGAATGTATGACTTGAAGGCTACCAAACACCACTGCCCACTGCAGTGCACCACATTGCTATTCAGGCCATGAGATGCAGCAGCCATGGTGGCTCTGATCCAGATAGAATGAGTGGGAAATTGTGTTCCTGGGAGGCCCAATTGCTTCCATGTCCCAAGCACCACCACCCTGAATTGGAATTGAGTTAGAGGGAAGCCTGAGGGGTGATGGTGGACACAGTCTCAGGTAGTCAGACAAAGAGATTATAGGGCAAATTTGACCCAGAGGGGCCCTGAGACAGTGTTATGGTTTGACCCTTGCCCTTCTGGTCCATCTTTGATCACCTGAAGCAGATCTGAAGTTCCCAATCTGACACCTGCATGGTCAGATACCAGTAGGGCCCTCTTGGAGTTATCAAAGTGGGAGCAAGGGATGAGCTTGCAAATCCTGGTGGCAGCGAAGCAGGCCAATGTGAAAGCTGACTGGAAGAGGGTCTTTGCTAGGAGAGCTGCATACAGTCTGGAGGGCATGCAAAATCTGAGAAAGAACTGAATCCAAAACAGGCCTATGAGTGTCCGTTGGAGGGGGGATCTCCTTTGCCCACCCCTCCAAAGCCCTTCTGACCTGGAAATCTACAGTGGGGTCCATGAACCCACATGCTCAGGAATAGAATGACAGGGCTGTTAGCTGTCCCCTAATGGTGACCAGTGACAGACCTCCCCATTAAAGATAGACTGCAAAACAAAGTATTGTCACCACCCCCAGGGGCCATGTGTCTATCTCATCCACAGACACAGACTCCAGGAATTGTCTAAACGAGCACGGTGACAACTGATATGACTTCCATGTGGAAGGGGTGATAGAATGCAAAATAGCCTGGTCGATCTCTAGCTGCCAAAGTTCCACAGATGGGAGAATGCCATCATGGGCTGGGCCGACACACCTGGTGCTAGCTCTTGAAACCTGTTGAATTGAAAATGTGAGAGGGCATCAGCTAGGGTATTCAATACACCTAGAACAGTCTGAGCCTGGAACAGCACGTTGTGCCTCAGACACTGAAGCACCAGGAACTAAAATGCACGCATCACCTTTGTGGAATTTTGTGGTGAATAAAATATCCAGCTGGCCAATCAGGAGGCAGCTGAGAGCCAGCCAATGGGATTTCAGCTGGGAACATTTAAAAGGCCCAGGCTGACAGTTGGTAGACAGTTAGAGTTAGTGTTGAGATGAGGTGAGGGTTGAGAAAGATAAACCAGAGAGAGGGCTGTGTTTAGAGGGAACTGTATTTTGGGAGAGTTAAGAGTCTAGAAAGGAGAGACTCTGAACACTCATAGAGCTCTAAAAAATAGAGTTGCTGTGGTGTTTTCTCCAGATAGATATTGTTAGCCAGTGTGGCTGAGGTACTGTGAGTGAATTAGAAACAAACATTATAATTTTGTAACCAAGTAAGACTGTAGTAGTAAGTTCTGATGCAAGTTACATTTATTACATGCTGATTTAAAATAAACTTTTCTTCTTGTTCCAACATCACTTGGCCTATGTTTTAGTCACAAAGCATGCTACTAATATTTGGAGGATTTGGAGGGGGACATCATACAAAAGACAGTGTGGGTCCCTTACACTTCATTAGGTGGCAAGGGTGGGGATAAAAAGTTCCCAAAGATTGCCAGCTAGAACTGAAGTAGAAAAGGAGAAAGGTGGCAGTAGTGTGCACCACAATTTTGAGCTCTTGGAATTAATGACATGCATGACTGCCAGGTTGTCACACCAAAACCAAACAGTTTTATGTCAAAACTGTTCTGCCCAGAGGTGAACCACCACCACAATGGGAAACAGTTTAAGGAAGACGAGATCTCTTGTCACCTCCATACTTACCCAGCATGGCAGCCAACTCTCCACTGCCCATTGACTGTTCCAGTACACTTCAAAGCCATGAGCTCCAGAGGCATCAGAATGGACCTGTAAATCTGCCTTGAGAAACATCTCACCCCTCCAAAATGAGACCCCATTGAAATCCCTTAGGAAAGTGTCCCACATTCTCAAATCTTCCCGGATCCCACTGGCGACCTGTATGTGGTGGTACAGAGATAGGAACTCCTTCATGCCATCGTACAAATTGGCACTAAATGCCTATCCCAGTGTCACTACCTTGCAAGCAAAATTAGAAATTGAAAAATTGCAAGCGATTGGAAATCATGCAAGGTGGCTTTCTGCTTACCTCCCAAAATACTCACCTGCTGTCTCAACAATCTCAACTTTTCCTGGGGAGGTGAGAGCCCCCCTGTATTGTATCCAGCACAATAACCAGGAATGTGATAGTAGTGGCAGGGCTTTCAGTCTTTTCATGGGTAAGTGGGATGCTCAACTCATCCATCAGGAGCTGAAAAGCCCATAGCACACTGATGAAGTGGGTCCCCCAGCAAACAGGAAATCATTGAGGTAATAGATGACTGCAGCATTAGCTGACCTCTGTATGACATACCACTGAAGGAAGGTGCTAAATTTCTCAAAAGCCAAGCAAGAAATCAAATAACCCATAGGCATTGCCTTATCAAAGTAGTACATGGCTTCATACTGGAAACCCAGCAACTCAAAATCCTCCAGGTGAACTGGAAGGAACCTAAAAGCTAATTTTATGTCACACTTAGCCACAAGGGCTCCTGTACCAAGTGCCTGCACCACCTGCACTGCTGAATCGAAGGATGCATATTTCACTGAGGCCAGAGCTGGATCGATGGCATTGTTGACTGACTCACCCTTAGGGTAAGATAAGCTATCGATCAACCAGTACTTACCTGGCGTCTTCTTGGGGATGATGCCTAAGGGTGACAACTGCAGCGTTGGCATAGCTATATCTTTGTGCAGGTCAGATATCCTGCCTGCCATCAACTCCTTTGCCAGCTTATCCCTCACGACCCTTGGTAATTCCCTTACTGATCTTGAATTAGATGCAAAACAAACAAACAAAAAAAATCCTAGGGGCAGAGTATGGAATATGAAAGCCATGTGTGAAACCTTAAAGTAAGTATTGTGCACAACCCTGCTTGAGATAAATCTCCAACCAAGTGGCTAAAGGACCCATCTTAATGGGTGTTGGGGCCCTTGCTTCTGGTGGAAGCACCCTGAGATGTGGCACCAATCTTGGTCCCACCACACTTACCTTTGAAGCATGAGGAACTGGGATGGTTCCCACCACAGTTGCTGCAGCAATGGTCAAACTCGCAAGACTGTGTCCTACACTTACCTGCATTGTATTCCCAGCAGATATCTGGTACTCTCTTCTCGCCTGTGGCTTGCCTTGCATACTGCCCTTTCGGCTGAGTGACCATTGACACAAAGCCATTGTCACATCAGCTGGAAGGTGAGGCGCCAACCATCACATCTGACCACACAGCTTGTATGTGTCAAAACAGAATAATTTACAGCAGCATGCATTCAGAACTATTCATCATATTGTAGCCAGGCAGACCCCTAGGAATTGATGTAACAATTAGTGTAGCCTTTTATCATGATTTCCTGGTATTTGGATAAATCGGGGGCCCTCTCAAGTTGTTTCTCTTCAATTATACCCCTATAAACTGTGAAGCCCATCATCCAATTAACGAAATTTCTTTCATGCTTAGGGTGCTTCCTTAGGAAGACTAAACCCAATTCCATCCTTAACCATCACCCTGGGCTGGGGATCCTGGAAAGTCAATGAAAAAAGATCACTTACCCTTCCATATACGCTTCTTTGTAGCAAGTAGGAGATGTGCACCCAAAGGGGTGGATATGCTCCCATAGGGGTTACACTCAGCAGACCTCTCTACACCCCGTGGTGATGTGGACATGACCTCCAATGTTTTGGAGGCAGTACTTACCTTACCAGCAAGTGACTGTTTGACTGCACTTAGTGTCATCTGAACCTGATACGCCCCTGTAGTAGGCACAGTAATCCTGGACACCCCATTTTCAATGGCTCCCCCAGGCAGGCCTGATGTTGAGTCACACTCCCTTTTTCCTGTCCTGTAAGGGGCTCCCCGGCAGTTGGGAGCCTACACAACTGCTGGCCAAGACCCAGAGGGGTTGGATAACATACCTGAGCTAGCTGCTTGTGGTGGTATCTCTGAAGTTGTCATACGACCCATTGGTGGGTCTGCTCTGACAGGGGCCTCTCCCTTTTTGGTTGGGCAGGAATTTCCCCCCAATCTCATGGCCAACCCTTGAGCCCAGTCTGTGGCCACCACTTGTACAAACTTGTACAAACCCTGCACCATTGCAGGGGCTGCCACCTGAGCCCACTTTATGAGCTGTAAAAAGTCAGCCAATGTTGGCTGACTGCTCTCCACAATGGCATTGGCCACTGGGGGTAGCGTTGAGGGGTCAACAGAGGATGGTCCAGATGAAGGTTAACTCCACCACCTGTGTAGTATGCAAAACCACCCCCTTTATGTTACTCTGGACTCCCAGGTTCATGGTTACAGATGCTGCTGCCCCTACACCCCCAACCTGTGCCTCCCTCTGGGCACATACCACTTGTCCAATTTTTTTCACATGTAGCCATACAGGCTGCCATTGTGTGGCCCAGCTGTGCCAATTCGGCTGAAAACTCCTCCTCACAATTCACTCTGGCAGTAGCCAAACGCGTAGGGACTGACTGCTCGCTGGCCAACCCAGCAGGTGCTGTGCGCTGTTTGTGTTTAGGCTTACTCCAAGGCATGTTGAGGAGCTGGAAGCAAAACTGAAAAATTAGTATAACTGTAGCCCACCTAACAGATAAAGGTCCATTGTTAGTGAAGCCCTAGGAACCCATGGTCAATAATAACCACAATAACAATAGCAAATTGGTAAGGTGTGTGTGTGTGTGTGTGTGTGGATACACACACACACACCATATTACTATATATAGCAATAATAATAATAAGAAAAAGAATAAAGATGATAATAATAATATTGATGGAAGGGAATAATAATAATGGTGGTGAAAGAGAATAATTGACTGACAGACTTAGAGTTAAAAAACAATAATAATCATATAAATATATGCATGAATACATACACACACACACACACATATATATATATATATATATATACATATCATTAGTATATATAGTGATGATGACGATGGTAATATTGATGAAAGGGAATAATAAAAACAGTGGTGCAAGGGAATTACTGACTGACTGATTTAGAGTGAAAAAACAATAACAATTATATATATATATATATATATATATATATATATACACACAGTAATAATATTAATAAGAATGATGATGATAATAACAATATTGGTGGAAGGGAATATTAGAACTATGTCCAGAAGAACCAAAAACCTAAGCCCCCTGCTAGTTCCCCCCATATCCATACCCCATCAACCCACCCCACCGAGGGTTTGCAAGGAAACCAAGGGGGTTAAAAGGGGAGTACATAGTCTCTAGCCAGTGCCCACCCCCATCATAAGCCATGTGTTCCCCTTGAGGAAAAACCCCACAGGCTGAGCCCCCTGTCCACTCAGGCCTGGAAAAGGAGAGGGGGCTCTATACTTGCCTCTCCTGCCCTTCCAGGCCACCCTGAGGCCTAATTAGAGCCCTATTTGGCTTTCTATACACTCCAGACACAGAATGGGGGTGTGTGCTTTGGCAGCCCTCCCAGACCTCATGGAGGCCCCATAAGGAGCTGGCCTTGTTGCCACCCCCCCACTTCCCTCAGCTTCCAGGAAGAAGGCACACAGCCCCCTGCTAAGCCCTCTCGCTCCCCCACCTTCTCATTAAGGCCAGCTGCACCACTCCTCCTCAGCTCCCTCCATGCAGCATCCCTCCCCCTCCCCTGGATAGAGCCCCCAGCTCCCACCCCCCAGGATCAAGCCCCCTACCTCCAGAAACAAACCACCCACCCCTGGGTTGTGCCCACCACCACCACCCAGATCATGCCCCTACCCCCCAGATCATGCCCCCCACCCCCTTTCCACCTTACCTTGGAGACCTGAGCCTATTGAGACCAAAGAACCAGTGGCAGCCAGATCAAAGGAGAACTGGTGCCACATATCCTCCTGTCTTGGCTGCCTGGCAAACAATGGCCACAGCCACATGGAGGAGAGCCTAATATAGGCCCCAAATCTTACCCCAAATCTGACAAGATTATGAAATCTCACAAGATTATGGGGGTTGCTGGGGGATCTCATTAGATTCCCCTGATTGGCAGGGAGCCACAGGAAAGGAGGGATTTTCTGTGGCCTCCACCAATCGCAGTGCCGGCCTCCCAAAATGGCTGGCACAACAAAAGGCCCCTCCTGATGAGTTGAGGGGGAGGGGACTTTTCTGTAAGAGAACTCTGCTGCCATAACAAACTGCAAATCTAGGAGTCCATTAGCATTAACTATGGTAGTTAAAGTGATATCACACTATATTATTTCTGTAGTGCAGATCAGAATTGATTCTCATCATATGTTGCTCAAAACTACATTCTTTCCATTTTACTTTGTGATGGGTCATTGAAAGATAAACATAAGCTTCATTAGCAAGTCTAATTGTTTAGACATGTTTCACTGAGGAAATCCCATTGTGAGAGTTAAAATGATTAATAATAGGGATGGCATTTCTTTTAACATCTCTAGTTTCACTCTGGCATTTGTCTCAATGCACTTGCAATCTTCATCATACTCAGGCACTCTGAGTGTTCAGGATTCCTAATTTAATGAAGAATTATCAATGAATTTATGGATGAAAATGTGAGGATGTATTTCTGTCACTCTTTCATACTTAGATTTGTTTGTCCTCTGCATAGGGTTTAATCCACTCTAATATCTTTGCACTGAAAGAATAAGTCTATGCAGATAGCAAAGGGAATGTTCTAGGACATAAAACTTGAGGAAAATCTTGGTATCATGGTCATATAGAAGAGTGGATAGTGCATATCTCTTCGTGTCATGGGAGCAGGGACTGGAAGAAAAACTGCTTGTGCTATTGAATATTTATAAAGGAATATAGTGTTGTGGGTGTTTTTAAAAAAATCCTTTAAAGAATGAGGCTAGGTATTGATTATACGACCTTTTCAGTTTTTTCCAAAGATAAACAACACATTTGTATGGCTGCCAGCAGTGAAGGTTGGCGAGTTTAATTTAGGTGGGATGTAAATCTTTTCTTCGTCCAGCATCCTGGATAACAGCTGTAAAATTCAGGTGAAAACCCTGAGCTTATTCACTATGGAAATTGGGACCACTAGCCTCCACTGATTGGCAGGCCTCAAAAACCTAGCTGAAGTTTCATAAAGCTTCTATATTTATTTATATTTATATTTATATTCATTTCACTTATAAACTTCTCTAGGTATCTAGGCAGGAAGACAAATACCAGTTTATGCCAGCAGTTGTACTTTTCACATACCTGCAAATTGAGGTATGTAGCACATCCCTATGTAAACATTTCACTCAGCCATTTCAAGTGCAACTGGCCACCTTAAAAGACAACAGTTCTGCCCCACATCAAATAGCTCTTTGGGATAGCTACCAGAATGACCCAGAATGATCACTGAAACTTCACTCACATTGGAGCTAAACAGACAGCCCCTAAGGGTGATGTCCCACTGCCCCTTCCCTTGCTGGATTGGGGCTGTGGCACCTGTATGGTGTGGCCACAATCTTGCACTTTGCCACTCTAAATAGAGCTGGCAAATGCCGCTCATTTTTTGAGCTGCAAAAAGCCACCCTTCCAAGGGTGGCAGTGACTTTTCCGTACTCCTTTGGTACAGTGTGTCTGAAAGCTGCACCAAGGGAACATCCTGACACCGCCCTTCATGCGGTGCGGTGTACAGCATGACAGCAGCATCGGGGTGGAGTCGGGGTGTCATGAACCGAGATTCTCTGTTGTTCTTTTGATCCAGAGAGAAATTTAGCCGCCCTAGAGAATAGGATTTTCAGCATAGACGTGTGGGAAACCAGATCTGGATTTAGACACTATGCATGTAACATTTATTAAGACATAACAAATAAAACAATAAAACAGTAAGAAATGAGACAATAAGAAATAAGAAATAACAAATAACAAATAAGACAATCATTTTAAGTATCCAGATGTTTAGAGCCATTCCTTTAAGTAACGCCTTCCAGCTGTTGGTAGCTTGCATTCCCCATCAACCTAATAGCATAACCAGTGGTTAGGGATTATGAGAGTTGTGATCCAAAAACATGGAGAGTCAGAGTTTCTTGTCTCTGCTTTACTTTTTTAATGGGGAGGGTGGGGTTTGGGGGTTTTCAGCTTGTAATTTGATGTAATTTTAACTGTTCTAAGCCGCCCCAATTTTTTTTAACAGAGGGGTGGGGTATAAATAATAATAATAATAATAATAATGAACTCACATTCACACCATTCATACAATAGACTCACAAAACATAGCCCCTTCGCTGGATGATGGATCAGTTCATCCCCGAAGGGTTGGGATGGCATCTTGCCAGTTCGATGCCAACAAAGGAGAGGCTGAAAATCTTCTTTCTTTATACTCATGTCTTGCCAGCTCTTGGGAAGAACATGTTTTCCATAGTTCCAAAACATATCAAGGTCATATCATTCTTAGTCCAAACATCTTGTTATTTTCTTGCTTGCTGCTTGAACCTTCTGAATGACCTGTTCTCTGAAAGATAACATAGGCAACTGCATCCTTGCTAGGATACACCAACATCAGCAGTTTTACAGTTCTCGCTCCATTTGCCAGGAACTCTCCCAGGAACCTCCCATATCATGCATTGAGATTCTCCATCTTCTTTTGCTATCCAGTCCATTAGTGTCACTAAAACAAGATCCATTCACTCCTCACATACTCCCCCTCTTGATACTTAATTATTATATAATTGAGTATCACAATAATAATGTTTATAACAGAATAATAATATAATGATTGTATGTGAATTAGGTATGATTATGATATAGTAATTAAGATATAGATTTTAGGAAAATGCATAGTGATAGAGTGAGATATATTTATCAATATAAGACTAATATGTTAGTATGTAACTTAATATTATGATCTAATACTATAATAATACTACAGTAATACTATATTGACAAAAAGTGTAAAATAGCAATCTATCACAATCTATCTAGTATCACAAAGGCCACAAGTCCCTTAACCACCCAAAAAGAGACCATCCCCATTTTGTGTCATGAACATAATTTTAGATCAATTTTTTCTCAAATTTTCTAACTTATCTGTTAGATTTTCTAACTTATCTGTTGATCTGTTCAAATTATGAAATTTTATCACACATTGGCTTCCTATCATGTTACAAAATCCCCCTTTTTCAGCTGACAAATAATCCAAAGCCAACTTTTGTTACATTATCATTTGGCTCAATTCTTCAATTTCAGATTGAAATATGTGTACAACCTCCCCAATGACATTTATTGATTTCTCCAGTCTGCATGTAAGTTCCAGTTTGTTCCTATGATTTTATTGAGAAAGGATCCCTGGATATGCTCCCAGGGTTAAGGCTCCAAATATAGCACCTGTTGTTATTTTGCTCCCCAAGGTGTCTGAGTGTTGGACATCAATTATAACTTCATCCCAACCCACTGGTCTCAAAGGCCTGTCATATGTCTCCCGCTTAGGTCTAACCTGTGGAGACTCGGACTTACATACTTGGACTGGAAAAGTCAAATATCTTACCCCTACACACTGACAATGACCAAAATGGAAGTTAATGGCCTATTTATCAAAGAAGAGCCATATGTTCAGTTTTCAAAGTTGCCATCCAGAACATATACTTCCTGTTTGTTTTAACCCACTTACATCAATATTAAACATTGAATATTTCAGATACATTTCATTTCAATTATATTGGAGTTCATACAGATTGCATGTTTTGACAGCAAATAGGGTTTCCAATAATTTTCTTCCATATTAAATCATCAATTTTATCTGCCACATTAATTATTCTATTTTATAATCCAAAATTGCATACTATGATTGAAAATCTGTATGAATCCATCATTCCAGTCTCCCTATTTTCACTAACAGGTTCATATAGAACTGACAACATTTGATCTTCTCCAGCCATGTGTATGGCTTTTCATTATAATCCTCCTAAAGCAAACAACTTATTTGCTTGTTTCTCAAGAATTCTCCCAAGAATTAGCTACGACAATCCAATATGGTGTCTAAAAAATCTCTTTTATCTTGTTTCTACAATTTTTCCCTTTTCCTTTCAAATTCTAAATAGGGATTTACATATTCACTACATTCTGGCCCCGAAGCTATATAAGACTGCATATCCCAAAGGCCTAGTTCTTTACATTTTCCTTTCCTTTAGTTTGCTCCCCTGTTTAATCCAATTTCCCTGACAAAAATACTGAAAATAAAAAACTGTACCTAACACTTCTTCATTTTTTTGGCTGTCTCAATTTAATCTGCAGCTTCCCTCTGTTTTCTGGGGGATCCCTAACCCAACGCAACTTGAACAAATCTGAATTCTGTATTCAGCAGGAGAGAGGAATGCCAGGAGACAGCATCACTTATCAGCAGCTAGTGAGATTTTCCAACAATCCTGAGCCAGTGTTATACTCTCCTATCAGGGAGAGTGAAGGGACTCCCTTTCTCTGTTTTTCTGGCTGGTGGCTTAAACAAAACAGCTACTTGGCCACAAGGAAAAATTCTAGTTACATTGGAAACTTAGTTTTCACTAAGTACCACCAAGTACAGATTGTAACTTAAAAGAAACACTAGGCTTTCTTTGTCTACAAAACTTATGTACCCAAAAGAAGTCAACTATGTTCTAACCTCACAAAAGATATTTTTAGCAACTTTCCTCTGGAGGACCTGGAGGACCATCCTCCAACACATAAACTAATACAGTCCTAACCTTTTTTTTTTTTTTTTTTTTTTTTTTTTAGGACTGTTGTCTAACTTGCTTTCTAGGGCAGGACCTTAGCAAAAGCCACCCCACAACATAAACATTTACCCTTGAAATGGGTCCTCAAGACATAAACATTAGTGCAGCAAAGCTTAAATAAAAACCTCCTGTTACAAAATACCTTTTGTTCTTTAAAACTTTGTTTTCCAGGGACCTTAGCAACACCTTAGCTCAGTCCAGATTTTGGGTTCCTTAAAATATTATCAAAGCAAAATATTCCAATACTCTCATACAGACTCTCCCAATATTCCTGTGAACCTTCAGCCTGTATAAACCATTTGGAAGCCTTCTGCAAGGCTCCCTCCAGTTCGCTCCCCATCAAAAGGGAACATTTAAAAAGCAAACTCCAATCCTTACTTCCGTAAGGACATCTGTAGGGGATCTGTTTCCCCCTCAAGAGTAAAAAGGGTTTTTAATGACTGGATCCCTCCCCTCCCCTGTCCCCTTCTTGCTCCTTTTCCCAAAAGAGCCCTATGACTCCAATCATGCAGCGGTGTCCCTCTGATTCCACTCTTCAACCTTAACCGCATCAAAATGCTCCAGAAACCTCCAAACTCCCCACCACCACCAACTATGTCCTTCTTCAGGGAGTATAAAGGATGTTGGAACAAGTGACAAACAAAAAGGCAGGGGAGACCAAATCTGGCTTTAACAAATCAATTCCCAGTGCCTTTTGTTTACTCACCCTTCACCAAGGCAAAACTAAACTCTCTTGGATCCTGCTGACTATGCCAAATATGTCATGAACTGAGGCTCTCTGTTGTTCTTTTGATCCAGAGAGAAATTTAGCCACCCTAGAGTATAGGATTTTCAACATAGACACGTGGGAAACCAGATCTGAGTTTAGACACTATGCATGTAACATTTATTAAGACATAACAAATAAGACAAAAAGACAATAAGAAATGAGACAAAAAGAAATAAGAAATAAGACAATAATTTAAAGTATCAAGAGCTCTCATTCACACCATTCATACAACAGACTCACAAAACACGCCCCCTTCACTGGATGATCGATCAGTTCATCCCCAAAGGCTTGGGATGACATCTTGCCAGTTCGATGCCAACAAAGGAGAGGCTGAAAATCCTCTTTCTTTATACTCATGTCTTGCCAGCTCTTGGGAAGAATATGTTTTCCATAGTTCCAAAATATACCAAGGTCATATCAATCTTAGTCCAAACATCATGTTATCTTCTTGCTTGCTATTCGAACCTTCTGAATGACCTGTTCTCCCATAAATAACACAGGCAGCTGCATCCTTGCTAGGATATGCCAACATCAGGAGTTTTAAAATTCTTGCTCCGTTTGCCAGGAAATCTCCCAGGAACCTCCCATATTGTGCATTAAGATTCTCCATCTTCTTTTGCTATTCAATCCATTAGTGCCACTAAAACAAGATCCATTCATTCCTCACAGGGGCTGCTGACGTGCAGTCGTCACACCCCAATTCCACCCGCAGGCTGGCCCTTTTGGCTGGTGTGTACAGGGCCATTGTTACCATTGAAGAAGTGCATCTGTGAAACTTTATGTTCTACATTGTTAAACTGGAATCCAATCCATATATATGGTACACAGCACTTAGAGTATACTAGAACTGATCTCTTTCTGTTAGAATTAGTATTATTACTCTGTAATAGACTAGGGCTTCTAGTCATCTACATGTTCTATACAATACTTGTTTGGGAAGCAGTACAAAGAGTTCATGCTAGAGATGTAATTATTCACTAAATTTCTTCTTCAAAGAGACAAGTATTTTTAGCAGTTTTCTTCCTCCTACAATGTAGTTTTTTAAAAAAATGTGCACTTTTTGAAGTCTATTCACAGTCCAGGATTTATTCCGCAAAAAAATTGCACATTCTTGTCAACAGCATTTACTGCACAAAAAATGAAATGCCTGCACAGAAAATGCTGTTTTCTGCATGTAAAATACTGTTTTATGTGCAAGAAGAACATGTGCACATTTTGCACAGAAAGACACCCCCCAACGAGTCAGGAGGGGTTTCTTCTTGTGCTGGCCATATAAGGACATGAGAAGCCTGATTGGTCAAAGCATGCAGGGGAATGAGAACACCTGTGCGCTTTGGCCAATTAGGTGTTTGGTTGTTACTCTAAAGTTTCCTGTTACTCTTGGTGTCTCGAGACTCAGGACGAGAGTTTGTTCTTTATAGCTCTGCGCTGCCACGTGGAGGCAGCCATTTTTGAGCTTGAACTGAGCGAGTAACATCTCTCTGCTCTCTGCTCTGGCTATTTGCTTGGCTTTGGCCTAGCGCTTATTTGTGGCATTGGCTGCATTTTCGCCTTTGGCTGATTTTATCTTGCTTTCACAATTGGGAGTATTTAGGTATCTTTCCCTGAGCAACCTGCTGGGGCTGAGTGAGGCCTTCGGGCCAGTCCTCTGTGCCTGTTGGGGCCTCCACATCCCCAATTCTCGGGGCGCTGTACACCCGAGGAGGGCACTGCAGCAGGCATCCTCACCGGGTTTGCGGACCCAGTACTGGATTCAGGCCAAGCGGCGCCCCGGCAACCCCGGTCTGGGAAAGTCGGGACCCCATCACTGGTTTGGGAGGATTGCTACACTTCTCCCCAGCACTGAGTGTACTGGAAGATGCCTGTCTTCAGGTTACGGCTCCACATAGGACCCTGGGTGGACACCTTTCCCCCTGGTTGGTTGCCAGTGACACTTCCTGGCTGTTTGCATCTCTTGTGAGACTTGGAAAAGGGCAGCCTCTCGGCCTGGTGGTAATCATCCAAGGTTGGGTGATTTTGCTTGGGCCCGTGTTCCATTCACTGAAGGAGAGATGCCACGCAGTAAGGCCCAATCTAAAAGGTCTGCAGCTTCGGCTGTGCCCAGCTCTGGTCCCTCTGCTTCGAAGAGGCCTTCCCAGTCTACCAGTAGGGATGATGAGATTACTGCCCAGTTGGCATAGCTGGGTAAAACAGTTCAGGCTTGTGTTGCACTTTGCAATCAACTTGCCCAGAAGGGGCTACAGGCTACAACCACCAGCCCTATTGCTGGCATTTCTGGTACCACCAACAAGAAGTGCTGCCTCCTCCCGTGGCATCTGATGTTCAAGTGATGGATGCTACACCGGGCTCTTCAGTGGTTGCGGCTATGGAGGCTGGGCACCCCACTATTGCCGATGTGTGGGATCTCCTGAAAAGAGTCCCTGGTATGGAGGCTCAGGGCACGACTGCCCCTGTGTCTGTGCAGCCTACTCTGGCTGATTTATATAACCTCTTATGAGGAGTGGTTCTTCCAGGTGCTGGTGCAATGGAGCAGACCCGTGAAGTACAAAGAGGTGATCAAGCTGCTGCTGTCTCTTCTGCGCTTCACACCTCAGCTGTTGTGGGGCCACACTTCGGGGGACCGGTGCGATCGGCTGGTGATGCTTCCCAGCAAGCTTCAGTTTCAGGTTTGTCTCCTAATATTGCACATGCTAATTTGCCTGCCTCGGTATGGGCTCCAGGTGGCCAGGTTAGTCAGGGTGTGGCTGTGGAACGGCCCAACCCTGCAGTTTTGGAGGCACCCATGCAGGCATCTGCAGTTTCACAGGTCCCTGACACTAGGGCACAGGGTGGTCAGCCAATGGCTCTGTGGTGTCTCTTCCAAGTGCTCCTTTGTTACCTGGAGCGGTTGGGCATGCTGAATCTGCACCTTATGCTGGAATGTCTGCACCCCTTGGTTCACACCTTCCTCTTTCTACTAAATAAAGGATTTGGAATGGCGAGTACATTGACCTATTTACTCTTACTTTCAGGGAGCCCGAGCCGAGGATCATGGTAAAAGATGGGATTGTTTTCAGTCTTCCTAAAGAGTTTCAAGCGCTCAAATGCCCTAAGCTGGAGCACAATTTTGTGAATTGGATTATGGGTTTCACTATTTACAGAGGTGTTATAGAGGAAGAAGAACCATTGAGATCTCCTGACTTTTCTAAATATCAGGAGATCATGATAAAAGCGTACACTAATTGCCATCATAACTCTAGAGGTGCAGCCTGGCTCCAATACGACAAGCAGTTTAGAATGAGAGCTGCACAGGATCGCTCCTTGTCATGGAGACATGTTCAGTCCAAGCTTTGGGCTGATGTTATGGTGGGGGCCTCCCCCTCGAGCAGGTGTGACAATGGGAATGTCCCAATGGTTATCATGCCAAGAGGGCTGAATGCGAGGCCTGCCACAGGAGAAAGAAGGCAATTTGGTATATGCTGGGATTTTAATGCAGACAAGTGTAAGAGACAACCCTGCAGGTTTGAGCATAAGTGCAACACCTATGGGGGTGGCCACCCCGGAGCTTCCTGTAGTAGAGACAAGCGGCCAGGGCTGGGTACTGCCCCCCGGCCAGCTTTGCCTGGAGGAAAAGGCCCCATCACCAATTAAGTTAGACACTTTGGCAGCATGGCTAAAGATTTACCCTAATAAAGAGGATGTTTCTTATCTATTCAATGGTTTTTCTCTAGGTTTTCGTATTCCTTTTATAGGTCCTAGTGTTCATCATTATGCGCCTAATGCACGTTCCATAAGGGAGCTACTGAACATTGTGAGGGAGAAATTAGCAAAAGAAACAGCTGCAGGAAGGATTTCAGGACCGCATGACCAGTTGCCTATTTCCACGCTCCGTCTATCCCCATTGGGTGTGGTTCCTAAAAAAGCCCCTGGGAATTTAAGTTGATCCACAATTTATCATATCCAAAGGGTGACTCTGTGAATGATGCTATAGATCCTAGGCTTGCCTCTGTTAAGTACGCATCGTTCGATTCAGCAGTTAACATGATTAGGAATTTAGGCAAGGGAGCCCTTTTAGCTAACTGTGATATTAAGTCTGCCTTTAGGCTCCTTCTTTTTCACCCAGATGATTTTGATTTACTGGGTTTTCAATTTGAAGAAAAGTATTTCTTTGATAAAGCCATGCCAATGGGATGCTCAATTTCTTGTTCAGCTTTCGAGACATTCAGTACCTTTCTTCATTGGTGTGCAGTTAAGTGGACTGGTAATAAAGCCATAACACATTATTTAGATTATTTCTTGATCGCTGGGAATCCCAATTCTTCACAATGTAGGGATTCTTTAGCCCAATTTCAGGAATTAATGTATGAGTTGGGTGTGCCCGTAGATGAAGAAAAGACTGAGAGGCCAGATACACGGCTTACGTTTCTGGGTATTGAGATTGACACCATAGATGGGATTTCTTGATTACCTAATGATAAATTGATGGCTATGAGGCAGCAGGTTAATGCCATGTTGGGGAAACAAAAAGCTGAACTTCATGAATTTCAATCCTTTACAGGACTCTTGAATTTTGCCTGTAGGGTTGTAGTTCTGGGATGAGCATTCTGTGCAAGATTGTACAGGGCTACTGCAGGTGTCTTGGCACAGCACCATCACATAAGAATCACAAGGGGCATTGGTGAGGATTTGAAGGTCTAGGACTCCTTCTTGGAACAATTCAATGGCACATCGTTTTGGAGATCTGAAATGCTGCTGAGGGCAGACTTTCAGGTGCATTCTGATCCTGCTGGCGCCCATGGTTTTGGTGTTTATTGGAATGGCCAGTGGGCTGCAGAGGTGTGGCCTTCTGCATGGGTTGAAAGCGGTCTGACCAGAGACCTAACGTTTCTTGAGCTTTTTCCCATAGTAGTGGCTGTACACTTGTGGGCAAGCCAGTTTGCTAACAGGACTGTCTGGTTTTGGTGTGACAACCATGCAGTCATGCATGTGGTAAATTCTCAGTCTTCTAACTCTTCTAGAGTTATGGGTTTGGTGAGGGCGATGGTCACGTAATGCTTGAACTATAATGTGTTATTCAAAGCTCAACATGTTCCTGGTGTGCTTAACCCTTTGGCGGACAGCCTTTCTTGTTTTCAGCTCCCCAGGTTCCAGCAGCTGGTTCCCAAGGCATCGGCACACCTGCCTTACTCTGGAGCCTTGGAGATTAGAAATTCACAGGGCAATCTTGAATTCCATTGTCCCATCTACACACAAGTCCTATCAAACAGCTTTAAATTTGTTTAATCAATTTTTATTGGAAATTGGGGAGTATCGAAGTTGGCCGATTAAGGTTGACCTGATCCTACATTTTATAGTTTATCTTAGGCATGCAGGTCATTCGCCTGTCACTATTAGGGGCAGGTTGGCTGCCCTGGCATTTCACTCTAGGGCAAGGGATTATTTTGATCCTACCACAGACTTTAGGGTCAAAAGAGCTGTGGAAGGTTGGTCTAGGGAATCCCCTGTAATAAAGGACTCACGATGACCAATAACAGGCCCAGTCCTGACTAGATTATGGGAACAATTAGCTGGTACATGTTATTCACCTTTATTTAAGGCAGTATTTGCTTTAGCCTTCTTCGCTGCACTAAGAATTAGTGAGATTGTGCCAGGATCTCACAATGATCAATCTGGCAGGGCTCTTTTATTTTCGGATATTATATTAACAGAACAAGGGATTCAGATTTGTGTTAGGCGCTCTAAGACTGATCAGATAGCAAAGGGTAAGTCTATTTTCTTAGTCAAAGCGCCTCATGGGCAAATTTGCCCGGTAATAGCAATGGTTAACTATTTGAAGATTAGGCCCAATGTGGCAGGCTATCTTTTCATTCATCTTTCTGGTATGCCCTTAACTCAATTTCAATTTAGGGCAGTGTTGAAGGAAACACTAAGGCAGGCTAAGCTGCCCCAGGCCTGTTTCTCTTCGCACTCCTTTCGTATTGGAGCAGCAACAGCTGCAGCCACTCATGGTTTGAGTAAAGCTGATATTTGCAGAATTGGCCGGTGGTGTTTCTGAGCATTCAAGTCTTATGTCACGCTATTAGGGAACGTGACTCCTGATCAGCCACGCTAATTTGTTCTATTTCCTTTCAGCTTCCTTTTACCATGGCTCAATATGGATTATGGGCCATAGTCTGGTCTTCTGGGCGGAACGCCACTTTCTGGAGCATCAGCGTGACTCCACCCTGGGCCTGTTGCACATTGAAACCACTCAGTGGTTTGGATAAAGGGGCATGATGTGGGAGGCACTCCTTCCGTGTATCATGCAATTGGCATGATCACGTCTGCAACCTCAGGTTTTAGTGATACACTTGGGGGAAAATGATTTAGTTAAGACCCTCTGCTTACAGCTGGCAAAGCAGATGGTGAAGGATCTGCAAGAAATTCAAAAGATCTTCTTGGGTGCCATAATACTTTGGACTAAGCTCTTGCCACGGCATAACTGGCCTGGAGCTCAGAAAGATGCTGCGATTAACAATGCTCGTCGTTGGTTGAATCGCTATGTGTCTAAGCAGCTCTTTAAAGTGGGCATTTTCATGGTGGAACATGGAATCAAACTTGATCGACCACAGCTGTACAGGGGGGGATGGGGTACACCTCTCTCCAGAAGGTTTGGAGATGTATGTTACAGCACTCTCCGATCAAATTCAAAAAGCTGTCTGGGGGTGGGGGGGATGCCTAGCTAGGCTGGCCCTCTCTTGTGGTGGGAAATGACCCCCACCCCATAGGAAAATTAATCTGGCTAATCAAATTAATTGGGGTAAAATTGGCATAAGACAAATTAAAGGAAATGACGAGGGCAGTTAAATGCATGACTTCATTAATTGAATGATGTCATAAGATGTAATATGACATCATTTCCGGAGCGGAGGGGTTTGTAAATTTGTTGATATTATTGTTTACTTATTTTGTCATGTGCAGTGAAGGACCACCCATTTTGGGGGTTACACCTTCACTTACACACGTGACAAATTTGTTAATGTTTATTGCCTTGTAAATAGACCCTGTACAGCTAAGTAAAAGTTGTGGCCTGTTTAAACCCAAAAAGAGGCATCTCGTGTCCTTTGTGCCAGTACAAAGACATCCCCCAACGAGTCGGGAGGGGTTTCTTGTTGTGCTGGTCATATAAGGCCATGAGAAGCCTGATTGGTCAAAGTGTGCAGGGGAATGAGAACACCTGTGCACTTTGACCAATTAGATGTTTGGTTGTTACTCTAAAGCAGGGGTAGGCAACCTTTCCCCTTTAAGGGCTGAGGGACTTCAGCTCCCAGAATCCCAGGAGCTATTGACCAACATGGGACTATTGGCCAACATGGCTGAGGCTTCTGGGAGCTGAAGTCCTTCGGCCCTTAAAGGGGAAAGGTTGCCTACCCCTGCTCTAAAGTCTTGTGTTACTCTTGGTCTCTTGAGACTTGGGACAAGAGTTTGTTCTTTATAGCTCTGTGCTGCCACATGGAGACAACCATTTTTGAGCTTCAACTGAGTGACCCATCCCACCCACTCTTAATTAAGATGCTATAAATTGGTTACTTTCAGGCTTAGGCTGGTCGCCTTTGGGGGCAGGGAGGGATTTTTTTCCCAGGGTTCTTCCCTGGGTTTTTTGCCCTCCCTGAGATTAATAATTAAATTGATCTTGGGAATGGTTCATGATGTAATAATTGATGTTGTTCTTGTTATTGCTTTGTCACAACTTAAGGGTAGGGTCTATAATTTAAAATTGCTTGTTTTGTACTTGGAGGGTGGGTAATGACCCCCATCCCACAGGAAATTTAATCTGGCTAATTAAATTAATTGGGGTTAAATTGGCATAAGACAAATTAAAGGAAATGACGAAGGCAGTTAAATGCATGATGTCATTAACTGAATGACTTCATAAGATGTAATATGATGTCATTTCCGGAGGGGAGGGGTTTGTAAATTTATTGATATTATTGTTTACTTATTTTGTCACGTGCAGTGAAGGACCACCCATTTTGGGGGGTTACACCTTCACTTACACACGTGACAAATTTGTCAATGTTTATTGCCTTGTAAATAGACCCAGTACAGCTAAATAAAAGTTGTGGCCTGTTTAAATCCAAAAAGAGGTGTCTCATGTCCTTTGTGCCAGTACAATGAATCTCAAGCTGTAAACATTTTTTTTTAATCTCTGCAAGGTTTTCTGATTCTTGAAGATCCTCCCTTTTTTACCATTTTACGAAATACTTCTTTAATATTCTTTCTAGCACTAATGAACACTATCTAACTTCCTCTCACACATGTGTACACAGACATATTTCATCAAGATACACTTTGTGATGTTATCATAGCCTGTCCCATGACATCATCATTGGATACCTCTGTGATGTCACCAGGGATGTCCCTAGGTGTCTGTGTCTGTAATGCTTTGGACCTGCCAGCTCTAACCTCTAGAAATACTTCCAAAAAGGTTCATTCAGGGCATGCATGAACCAACCCTAATTTTCAAAGTTAATTGTTAGGGTTGCTTCAGATCAGGATTGGCAGAGGAAATTACCACATGGGACTGAAAGAGTGAGTCTGAATAGAAAGCATGAGACTTCTTGTTGCTTATTGATGTAATACCAAAATATGACTTGGCCATCTCATGCCTAATTCATGTCTAGATTCTGTTTCAACATAGCTGAGCACTAGAATAAAACTAAAAGTGATGGATTTTAATATTAAGTACTGAGAAAAGGGAGGGAGATTCATAATAGACAGGAAACTTACATTTAAGCATTCTTGGAAATTTGGAGATATCAAGTCAAAAGGAAGAGTTAAAGGGGGGAGTGGGAGTCCACCAAAACAGCATACCTTTGGCTTGTCAGGTAATCAGTATTGAGCATGAATAGTCAATAGGCTTCTGAGAGCTACCCAGATTTTTCTAGTCACAGCCTCTAACCTCCTTCTTCCCACTCTCCCAAATGGCTCTTTTTACTAAGCAAACATATTTCACTGTTGACCTGACTCTGCTAAAGTAAAGAAAACAAAAATTAGTGACTTTACCTGCTAGCATGAGAAATAACTTAACCCATCCTGATGTTGTAATATTCAGGGCACTTTTCTTTTTCACCTTACTTTTAAATTAACCAGTTTCGTAGCAGAGCAGAATGCAGAAAAGCTATTTAATTATTTAAGTGCTCAAAGCCCACACAATCTTCAAAGACTGTTTCCTCACCAATGTACAACTCCATAAAGAGGAAGAGAGATTAAGAATGCTGCATAATATTTGGTAAATCGTATATTGCAAGCCAGTGTTTCCACTTTTGTCAGAAAGATCCTCTGTTTCAGGAAAAGAAAGCTGTTCTTATTTCATATAGATTTGTCAGCTTTGGCTGTGTTAAATCCCTCCTTCTTCATCTTTTCTTGCTGGGCTCTAGAAGGTTATATTGAAGTATAAGTCCAATTTGCAAATGGGGAAAAGTGGTGAGTGGTAATGTTTGTTATAAATATGAACATTGTTGCTTAGGTAGTGACACACAAACAGTAAATATATCTAATCAGGCAAAAAACAAACAAACCCACACACACTTCTTAAGACCCGTCAATAAATGTCCTCAGTTTCAGATATGCAGAAGCTCAAAGGGGCTGTACACTTTATTGAATGACTAGGAAATCAAAAGAAAACTCAAACCAAGGACTGGGGTGCTCTATGACAATAAAAATAACATAGTTTAAGAACAGGAAGGAATAAAAAGTCATTAGATGCAATACACAAAAGAATGATACAAAAAGGATGACAAAATGAAGGACACATGGAAAGAAGAGCCATACGAAGATGAACCTCAAATTCTAAAAAGTGTGGTGGAAGCTGCAATAAGAGAAATGGCAAAAAAACAAATCACCAGGAACAGATGATATTCCAATTCAACTGCTGCAATCCACATTGACAGAATAAACTCTAGTGCTAGCCAACATATGTCAACATATATGGAAAACAAAATGATGGCCAACAGATTGGAAAATATCAATATACATCCCCATCCACAAGAAAAGGAGACACAAAGGACTACAGCAACTTTAGGACCATTGCACTCATCTCCCATGCAAGCAAAATCATGCTCAAAATTCTGCAATATAGACTCCAACTATACATGGAGAGAGAAATCCCAGAAGTCCAAGAGGGTTCAGGAAAGTAAGAGGCACTAGGGACCACATTGTAAACATACAATGGCTAATGGAATGCACCAGGGAATTTCAAAACAAATTCAGAATGTGCTTTATAAGCAAAACCTTCAACTGTGTAGATCATGAAAGGCAACCAAATGCCTTTAAAGACATGGGAGTGCCAACACATCTGATTGTCTTGATGAGGAATATGTACTCAGGACAAGAGGCTACTATCAGAACAGAACATGGAAAACAGAATGGTTCCCAAATGGCAAAGGGGTCAGACAGGGCTGTATCTTATCACCCTATCTGTTCAACTTATATGCAGAACATATTGTAAGAAAAGCAGGCTTGGACACAGAAGAAGGAATGAAAATAGGAGGAAGGAAGATCAACAATCTGAGATATGCTGATGACACCATAGTACTAGCAGAAAACCTCACTGACCTGGAACACCTACTAAGGAAGATCGAGGAAGAAAGTGCTAAGGAAGGTTTAATGTTGAACATAAAGAAAACAAAAATAATGACCATCGAGGACCTTCACAAGTTCAACATAGACAATGAAGAAATAGAAATAGTAAAAGAATTCCCATACCTGGGATCAAACATTGATAGAAATGGGGACTGAAGTCAGGAAATCAGAAAAAGACTAATGGGGAGGGTGGCTATGAAAGAACTAGAAAATATTCTGAAATGCAAAGATATACCACTAAACACAAAAGTGAGAATCATATAAGCTGTTGTATTTCCTATTGCCATGTATGGATGTGAGAGCTGGATGAGAAGAAAGTGGATAGTAACAAAATCAATGAATTTGAGATGTGGTGCTGGAGAAGAGTGCTGAGGATCCCATGGACAGCCAAAAAGCCAAACAAATGGGTCCTGGAGCAGATCAAACCAGAGATCTCCCTGGAAGCCAAGATGATAAAATTGAGGCTGTTGTACTTTGGGCATATCATGAGAAAAGAGAACTCACTGGAAAAAACAATAATGTTAGGAAAGGTGAAGGGATGTAGGAAGAGAGGAAGGCCACATGCTAGATGGATGGATTCTATTAAGGAGAACATGGGTATGAGTTTACAGGATCTAAGCAGAACAGTGGAGGACAGGGAGTCTTGGAGGTGTCTCATCCACAGGGTCACCATGGGTCAAGATCAACTTGAGGACAACTAACAACAACAACAACAACAAAACTAATTTGATAGTGGCAGCACAAAATGATGTTAGCATTGACTTTGGTTTTTAATGCATTAGTTGGCCACCATCCCTGCCAGTTTCATCCTAGCTATGAAATTAAACTAAGGTGCTGCTATATGCAGATGTTTCACTTCAATAAGCTCTCTTATGAGATACTCTTATGAGATACAAACACACACAGGACTAATTTTTCATAGGGATTAGAACAAAATTCATCCCAACAGCTACTCTAGGCCAATCATAGTTTCTAAATAACTTTCTCAGTGCCTCCATACAGTCTTCTGTAAGTTTCTGATACTCTGTACTCACACTAAATAGCCTGAAGAGCCTACACCCTGTTCCCATACAATTTTTTTTTATCAAATGTCTCATTTTCCTGCATGTATTTTCATAGGATTATTTATTTTCATACTCTCCATGAATAGGCAAACCTATTAGTCAGGATTATCAGCTGAAATGTCTTGTCACCGCATTCACAATAACTGTAGCTGGCTTCCTGAATTGGACCTATTATTTCTCTTACAGTAATATGGAACAAATTCCTCTTACCTGAAACATGTATGTGAGAGATGAGAAGAAGCTGTAGTAAGTGTTGTTATGCCATCAATCAGATGGCTTCTAATATTCTTATTGGCATCATAGCCAAATATTCTGAGCTATCCAGAGGTAGAAAAAAGAGTTATCTTGGGTTCAATAGACTCTGCTAGAAGAGTTTTGATTTAGCATAGCACTTCAAAGATGTGTAAGGGGCTGAGAACCAACCTGGATACTAAAGTTTCCTGTTAGCAACTTGTTTGTACAGTTATCATAGCTATTAGGCAGAGATTTTAATTTCCTTTGTTGAGTTCTGTCCCATATCATTTCCTCACTTGAAGGAGTGCTTCCCAGCCAAGATACTGCCATCCAGCCAAGGGGGAGTTGGTATAGTCTGGGCAGAATTCTTTCTTTAGGGGCCTGATCTTATCACTTACTGTGCAGGGACACTGGAACCAGCCAACTAATGGATTGTAATACTTTCTTTTGCTGTAGGTCATGTGTATTGGTGGTGATAGCTAAAAGACAGAAAATAAGTCCGAAACCCTACAGCAGGGGTAGGCAACCTTTCCCCTTTAAGGGCCGAGGGACTTCAGCTCCCAGAATCCCAGGAGCTATTGGCCAACATGGCTGAGGCTTCTGGGAGCTGAAGTCCCTCAGCCCTTAAAGGGGAAAGGTTGTCTACCCCTGCCTTACAGTATGGACTGAGAAGCAAGCAGAAGCCTTGAGCCAGGGGTAGGCAACCTTTCCCCTTTAAGGGCCGAGGGAGTTCAGTTCCCATAATCCCAGGAGCTATTGGCCAACATGGGACTATTGGCCAACATAGCTGAGGCTTCTGGGAACTGAAGTCCCTCAGCCCTTAAAGGGGAAAGGTTGCCTACCCCTGCCTTGAGCCTTAAGGCCTGGTTCTTTGAGGTAGCAACTGACATTCCTTTCCTTGGAACTTAAGGAGTACAGCTACAACAGATAACATGTTTCTGAGGGGTGAGTAGACAATAGATGATTTCAGTTTTGCTATGCATAAGCAGAAAAGCATATGTGACGTAATAAGTGAAGCTTGAGCAAGCAATTATGAGAGTGTCCATGCAGTGTTCATGAGCCTAGACTATGATTGTATGTAAAATGTTGTGTTCCAATCACAGTTTGCTCTGATATGATAGATACAATTGTAAACTGTATAAGAATGCTGTTCTCACCAGTAATGGGAGGAAACATGATTTGCTGCTAAGCCACATGTACTCAATCTTGCAAGATTTAATAAAGTGCCATAAAAAATCTCTCTCTCAGCATGTAAATTGGGACCCTGGCATGCTGGGCATGAATCCTCACTCTGAAGGATCTGTCTGAGGGTTAAGGTGACAATGGAATAATAAAAAAATTACCTTGCATCAGTGATGTTTATCAGTTTTCAGTGCAAAATGAAGTTTTGGGGAGGTCTTGAATTGCAGTCAGTTCTAGGTTGAAAGAGATAGAATAATTGATAACTGAAGTGCTGCAAACTCTAAAATATAAGAAATGGGTTCAGGGTATCACAGTGCTATTTATGGGTTTGGACATTTATGAGGTTCACCCCTAAAAATCTGCTCTTGAGGGGTGGTATTGGGACAGCACAGTATGTGATTTTGTGTTGGAGGAACTAAAAAAAGAAATTGGCAAGAAACTGCTTCCCTTCCCTTCCACTTATAAAAGCCTCTGCTTGATTCAAGTCTCTGTGACTCTGTCCTGGATTGCGTCCAATCACAGAAGGACACCTTTCAATTCATGCCAATGACAATGCAAATGAAAACATGACTGCAGAAATGTGGAGAAAATGTTACTTTCTTACTACTAATTCCAGATTTCCTGGGATCCTAGAAGTTGTAGTTAAAAGATAACTTTCCCAAAGTCTGAGTGGTAGAAAGCTGCAGTCATGACAAAGATATCATAATCATGACTAAGTAGTGATTGTGAATATGGAACAGTTATGGGTGAATAAATCTAGCACTGCATCTGCACTGCAGAAATAAAGCAGTTTAACACAACTTTAACTGTCATTGCTCAATGCTATCAAATTCTGGGATTTGTGGCACCAGAATTGTCTGACAGAGAAAGTTAAATATCTCACAATACTTCAAATCCCATAATTCTATAACACTGAATCATTGCAGTTAAAGTGGTATCAAACTGGATTAATTTTGCAGTGTTTATGCTGCTTGAGCCACAATTGTGACATCATTACCACAGTTGTAACTCCTCTCCAGGCTACCTTCCCAAGCATTTACTACATAAGAAGAAGGAGGTCAATTTTGTTTGTGATTGGAGCATGGTTGAATGATGTTTCTGTATGGTTGGGAGGTGGGTCTGGTCAGGTGGAAAGTGTGAAAATGCCTGTTAGTTAAGTATATCTAACTGAGTAACTGATATAAAATAATGATCTATATTTTTAAGTGACCAAGTTATCAAATAATAGACATATGGACCCTTCACAATAGATGGATTTCACATTCAGGATATCTCCCTGAACATAAATAGCTGTAGGAATATCTTTAACAGCATACTGCGTGAGTTCTGTTTTTATTTTCTTTTTTCACTTTCTGGGTGATAAAACCTAGTAGTTTTTCATGTTTCTAGCCCTCAAGGCTTCAATGAGACATTTGGTATATAACTTGGATGAAAAAGATATATGACTGTGGGTTTCAACTGATGTTTGGTGGTGGGGGTTGGGCTCCTTGGAATTATATCAGACACTCCTCAGTAACAAGATGAGTAATGGTGGGCAAAATTCCCACAAAAACAGCTTGCATCACATCACCTGCCTTTCCCCACACTGTTCTGAATGCATTCATATGTAACAGGCCTGGACAAAACCCCACTTAGATGGTGTGTGCAGTCTTGCATGTTCAACCAAAAATATGTGGGAGGCAGGCATTTGATAAACTTGCTAAAACATTTTATTCAGGAAACTTTCCCTACAAATGGAAATTGTGAAAAAGATTGTTACATAATGTTGTTGTAATTCTGTGTCTTTAGGTTACCATAATATAAGTGGATGTTGAGATGTTTTCTCCTCTTACTTTGTTTTTTTCAAAAATCTAGATTTACAATCTAACTAATTAAATCAAACTGGAGTGGCTTATCTAAGTGTGCCCACCCCCACTTTGTTTTCAGTTACTGAAATGATTTATAGAGACATTTTCAAATGGATATTCAAGTGATACCATAGCTGGGATGCAAGCCAGCATATCTAATTGGCCAGCAAGTTTCCAGCAGGATGATATTATGTCAACAAAGAGGTTACAATCCAAAGGAGAACTCAGTTGCATTCTCCTTGAATTTGCTAGTGAACAGTGAAGGACAAAGGATTCCAGGAGCTCTTGATGGGGAGCTTTGAGTTCATTTCAATAAACAATTGCTTTGTTTTCTGGAAGAAATGACAGGCAAGTAGAGGATCGGTTGGGACTGTGTGTCTAGTTCTAATGTGATGAAGGAGCACCTTTATTCTGATAGCCCATGGACACTTGCTAGGGAGGAGGACCTATTTTAAGGTTCAGAGTAAACATGTATTGAGCTTCTGACAAAACTGCAGAGAAAGCATCATTTTCATATCTAAGGGTGAACTCAACCACTCAACCCAGTTAACTTGATTGTTCCTCTTAAGTTGGAAATGAGTGTATGTGTGTGTATTTGGAGTGATCATTCATGATTTGGCATAGTTCATTTTTAAAAAAGATTGTGTTGTTGTTGTTGTTGTTGTTGTTTAACAATGTCAGTTTTGTTATAATTGCCATTTTCCTATCCTCTGTGCCATACTACCACTTGCTTTTCTTTGATGATGAGGTCTTTGGAGACAGGACCAATAGCATATTTAAGCTTATGTAAGCTGCTGTAGAGGTTATCATGAATAACTGTGAAATGTGTGTGCGCACCTGTGCACACAAACATATGTAAAAGTGGAGACAAACTCTGCTAATAATTAGGGTATAGTTATCCCCTTTCAGAGCTTATGAAAATTACTTTTTTGGTCTACAGCTTCCACATGTAATGAATATGAGAGTTTGGCCAAGGGATTCAGAAATTGTCAATCAAACACACACACTTTATCCAACCTCTGCTACAGTGACACACATTGTCACCTTCTTTGTTGGATCCATCTGAATGCAATAGAAAATTTCTCCTAGAATTGTAAGTTACTTATACCAGTTCCTGCAGAATTCTATGAAAGAGACCTCCCCCTTTGATTTGGAATAGGAAATGATTGTGTTTCAGTCAGTCTGCTTTTATCTTTCCCCTTACTTCTTCATCTCTCAAGCAGTTATCATACCTTCATAGGTCAAGTTAAGTCTCATCTTCATATCCAACCAACTGGAAAACCAATTTTAAAACAAAAAAAAAAAAAAAACCAAAAAAAAAAAAAACTTTGGATGATCTATAGTGTGTTGAGCCACAAGTCAAGTACAGCTTTCCAGCCTTGCATGGTTTTTCACTGGGTGCTCAGTAGATAAGCTCCTCATTTTTGCTGTCCATTTAGGATTGGTAAAATTGCTAGAATACCAGTCCTAATAGGTATTTCACATTAACAGCAGTATGATTAGAGAACTCATATTTTCCCCATAACTAAAATATAGAAATTATTTCATTGATTTAAATTTTACAGATTCTCCCCTTTAATAAAAATGTGTTAATTGATCATTACGGCTAATTGACTAACAATAATAGCAGGAATGGAAGGTCTTCACCATTTTAATTATCACCATGGACTCTTTGTATCACACAAAGAGCTGCAGGATTGTTAGGTGGAAAGCCATGATATTTTTATTTTGTATTTATAATCTGTTGTATGCTGCCCCGATTGCTGAGCAGAGGGGTGTGTTATAAATTATTATTATTATTATTATTATTATTATTATTATTATTTTCCTAATATAATTCTAATTTATTCAGGGAGATAAACTACAACAGTGATTTGTAAGGCATGTAAGAGAGACTGTTCCTGGAAGGCCTAAAATGGTACCATATCTTCCAATATTTCACAGATGAAAGAAAAGTTCTCTCATGTACATTTATAACACCCCCTTTTGACAATTAAGATCATTACATGACCTGTCCACACTCTGTTCACTAGAGGTATTCCCCCCTCTGCTCTTTAATGCTGCTGCAGTCACTTAATCAGAATATCCTGTCTTGCACATGGAAAAAGTAAGGATGAACAGTTATCCCATTTTTTTTTAAAAAAAAATAATTAATAACTTGTTCTACTTTCTATTTCTGTCCTGCAGATTCCTGTTTAAGTAGAACAATTTCTAAGGTTAATTTTGGAACTAGGGCATACTGCAGATTTGGATTCCTTCAGTTCTTTTGCACCTTGGGGGTGGGGGGAAGAAAAGATGCCATACAGAGAACACAAAGTATTACCCTTACTCAGATTTGGCTTCAGGTGCCAGGACTCTGCTAGAACCCACTGGCTGGGTGGTAGCATCAGAAAGCCAAATCAGACTGAGGGCAAGTTTTCCTGTAGGAAAATGGCATCCAAAGGATTTGGCATAGTAGCTATGGTAGTTCCATAATTTCATATCCCCCCCCCCAACCCCTGAAACATTGCTAAATTAGAGGGAGAGAGCTTTGCAGAGTGCAAAAGCAAAGAAGCTGTTTTGAGCAAATGGTTCAATTTTAGAGATTTTTACTCAATGTATCATGTCTGCAGAATGTTTGAACCATAGCACAAACACAGATCGTTAACCTATAAGTAACCCAGCAACTAACTGGTTAAAAAAACCTTGATTTTTGCCATGGTGGACAGTTTTGGCCAGGACTGACATGTGATTCAGGAAGGAGGAGCAGAGTGAGGTACTTCTGCCCCGCTGAGACCACAAGCCTCAAGCGATTTTGGCTTAGCGCTGAGGCAGACCTTTGGTCAGTTTTTGACATGGTTATCTCTGACAGTAAAGTGATCTGTTTTATCAAGGGAAAGGGGGAAATCTTTACTGTATTCAAATTGTTTGCATCTGTCATTTAAATCTGATTGTCCAAATGACATGAGCTGCCCCTGTATCTGATCTTCTACCCACAGAAACACTAAAATGGCTCTCAGATTTCCTAAGCCCCCCCCTCCCCCAGCTGTATGTATCTATGAGCATAATCCAGAGCTCTGGCACGAATTAATGAAAAACAACTTACTTCAATTTATTTCCCACTCAGCTGTGCTGTTTTCACTAGGAAGCTGTCACATTGTAGTGAAGCTGCTACACTTGCAGATGGCTATATCTCCTTGTAGGCATGGACATCTGCACCCATCCATGGCAATCAGTTCAGCACTTTCTACTAATTACCCTTTTCAATGAACTCTGATTATCTTCAGTTGGTCCCACAGGAAAGCTACAGGGATTTGTGTTGCATTACTCTTTTTTGAGGGGGGGGGGAGTGGGATGGGAGGAAGATGATCTATAGATTTAGGGACACACATACACACACACACATATATATATATATATATTCACATAAATATTGTAATCCAATGATTACAGAAAAGGGAGGAGTGTTGTTTTCAATGAAAATAGCACATGCCAAAGGCCATTGAACTAATACACAGAGAATGGGCCTTTGGGCCAGTCTGCAGAGGCCCTTAGAGCCTTTACAGACTGCCAGAAATAATGCAACTAGAGGCCACTTTAACTGCCCTGGCTCAGTGCTAAAGAACCATGGGAACTAGTTTATTGTGGCTCATTGCTAGGAAATCATGGGAATTGTTTTTGTTTTTTTGTTTTTTCTGGGACATTGAGACTTTTCTGTCAGAGAGCTCTGGTGCCACAATAAACTACAGTCCCCATGATTCCTTAGCACTGAGCCAGGACAGTTAAAGTGGCCTCAAGTTGCATTATTTCTGGCAGTCTGTAAAGACCCTTAGACATCTTTCTACCAGGAGATTCTGAGCAAGGCCAAGCATCACTGAAGATTTTAAGGAGGATAACAACAGTGATCATCAGCATTATAATGATCAATGATACTTATCCTTGTTCGGTCTGACTCTTCTCCTTCACTGTCATCATTCCATTTATAAGTAGCTCTTATTCTAAGGGGGTCAATATAGTTGAAAGTGAAGATTTGCATCAATGCTTGTCTCAGTGGTAATTGGGAGCAGAGACAGCTTCCTAAATTGCCTGTCTTGTTTATATTTCTATGCTCCTTTGGTCAGTGTGATTTCAAAGGAAGTTAAGAGTGGAATTTTTACAACCCTTTGTCCTCTTCTTCTCCATGCCTCTCTTAGAAATAAGCATCCATGAGGATGTCTCTCTGCATACCAACACAGAAGGCAGTCATCTTTAGGGACTCCTCTACCAAGTATAGATAACCTTTCTATGGATTATCGATTCTCCTATTTCCAGATGGATTTCTTTGTAATAATAAATAAAAAAAGGTAAAGGTATTCCCCATTGATAAGGTTGTTAACTCGTATCCAACTATAGGGAGTGATGCTCATCTCCATTACTAAACCAAAGAGTCAGCATTGTTAGAGACTTCTCTGTTACCATGTGGCCAGCATGATTTCACAGAAGGCTGTTACCTTCCCACTGAAGTGGTACCTATTAATCTACTTGCATTTGCATGTTTTCAAATTGCTAGGTTGGCAGAAGCTTGGACTAGTGACAGGAGCTCACCCCATCATGCAGCATTTATTTATTTATTTATTTATTTATTTAATAAAGCCTTATTTTTTTACAATTCCAGAGTATCCTGATTATTACTAATAGCTCAGATGTAGTGGGACACACTGCTATTCTGCTTAATATAAATTATTAAAATACATCAAATCTAACAAATATGACACACACTATTCCTTTTCTCTCAATAAATTTTCATAACAAGCATGACAGGAAGGTTAGATAGAGAGATAATAACTGGTGAAAGAACACCTAGTGAGTGTTATGTGAAGTCATAGATGAGAATAAAGGGTCCAAAACACACTGCAGAAATAATCCAGTTTGAGACCGCTTTAACTGCCTTGGCTCAATGCTAGGGAATTCTGGGAACTATAGTTCTGTGAGACATTTAGCCTTCTCAGCCAGAAGAGCTCTGGTGTCATAATAGACTAAAATTCCCAGGATTCCCTAGCACTGAGTCAGGGCAGTTAAAGCAGTCTCAAACTGGATTATTTCTGCAGTGTGTTTTGGGCACAACACTAGTTCTTCACAAAAGGGGGTTGCAGACTGCCAGAAATAGTGCAAATTGAGTCCACTTTAAGGGTTAGTGTTAGTGTTAGGGAATAATGGGAATTGTTTTTTTTCTGAGACATTGAGCCTTCTCTGTCAGAGAGCTCTGGTACCACAATAAAATACAGTTCCCATGATTTCCTAACCCTAACCCTAAAAGAGGACTCAATTTGCACTATTTCTGGCAGTCTGCAACCCCCTAACTTACCCACAACTTTCTTCCAAAAAACATTGAAATATTATATTTATGCAGCTTTGAGGACAAATAACAGAAGGGAGGCCATTTTTCAATGGACAACACAGAGAATGAAAGGGTTAAAAGTTTAGATTTTGATGGAAAGTCTTTGAAGTTGCTAACAGGTTGTTTTTTAAAAAAAAAATCAGAATTTTAAGCACATGATAAAATAACATGAGTTGAAGAGATTGGACAAGGTGTGAGTCACCAAAATGTAGTCAATTTACTGAATGCAGCCCTATTGTGGCTTGACAAATGGTTGGCAGAGCTGTTAGTTTTACAGACAGAAGCCAAGAAGTAAAAAGAAAGGAATTTCTCAGCTCCTGGTAGACAGCTATTCACAGATAATGAGCTGTATATGACTTGATTGGTCCAACATTATTCAGGACCCCACTGTATTCTAGAAGTTCATTCTGCATATTCAGAATTACCAATTGGTCTCATTTTAAATAATGCTATCTCAAGTAAATAATCCTAGCAAGTCTATGAAAACCAGATTTTGCCAGGTGCTGCCAACTGTTGTTGGAGTTTCTTACATGGGGGAAATTCTGTGCAGAAATGGGGTTTTAAAGAGAAAAAAACCCAGCAAAAGCAGTTTGATTTTTCACACTACACCATTGTTAATAATAATAATAATAATAATAATAATAATAATAATAAATTTATATACCGCCCATTGGTGACCCAATCCGGGCGGTTGACCCAATCCCAAGTTAAAGTGTTGTTAACCCGAACGGAAAGTAGTCAAAAGCTGCTCCTTTTTAGTTTTGGAAAATCCTGAAAGTAAAAAGGAGCAGCTTTTGTCTACTATCCATTCAGGTTAACATCATTTTAACAATGACGATGAAAATCAATCCACTTTTGCGGGGTTTCTGCAACTTTTAAATCCCTTTTCTGCATGGGATTTCCCCCATGTGATAAACTCCATTGTTATGTGCCATCAAGTCATTTCTGATGTACCTCAGCCCTAAGGGCTATCATAGGATTTTCTGGATATGATTTGTTCAGAAAGGGTTTGTCTGAGTCTGAGAGAATGTGACTTGCCAAAGGTCACCCATAGCTGTGCAGGGATTCAAATTCTGGTCTTCAGAGTCATAGCCCAATGCTTAAACCACTGAGACATGCTGGCTCAAGTTCTGCCAGTAACTTAGCAGATACAAAGGAGCATGCCTTGCTTTGCAGCTATAAGCCAAAGTAAATGTACAGCAACTCTAAATACAAGGTTTTGTGACTAGGAATATGAATCTTCATCTATTTCATTCTCCCAAGCAAGAATGAATAATTTCAAAAAGTTTCCCCCAATGAGTGAAATTGCAATGGGTTTTGAGCATGTTTTCAATGATATTCTCACTTCTGATTTTTATTTTAAAGTTTTGTATGCTCTGTGCGTGTGCTTGTGTCTCTGTGTGTGCATGTGTATGTGTGATGTATGTGTCAAAGAAAGAAGGAGGGAGAGTTAGGAAGAGAAAAAAAGTTCTGCAGAGAAATAGCTCTAGAAAGGTAAGGGTGGAGGAAGATTGGTTTCTTTGTGCTCTGCATTTCTCACTCTGATTAAATTATTATTTTTTACTCCTTTGAAGAGTGCCAGCTGTCCTGCATCTCCAGATTGTCATTTGCTACACCGTGTGTCCACTTTGTCTTCTCTCCTTTACATGAAAATTTAAGGGGAAATTTTGTGACAGTTGTTGCACAACAGTCTATACGTTAGCATCTCACATTAATTCCATCCTCTGATCCATCATTTTAGGCAGTTACAAAATTATCTCTGGAAGATAATTTCATAATCACAAAAAGTCAACATGGGTTTCAGAGAAACAGGCCATGCCAGACAAATCTGATCTCTTTTTTTGATAAAATTACCAGCTTGGTAGATGAAGGGAATGCTGTGGATATAGTATATCTTGATTTCAGTAAGGCCTTTGACAAGGTTCCCCATGACATTCTTGCAAGCAAGTTGGTAAAATGTGGGCTAGACAAAGTAACTGTTACATGGATTTGTAATTGGTTATCTGGTCGAACACAAAGGGTGCTCAACAATGGCTCCTTTTCAACCTGGAAAGAAGTGACCAGTGGGGTGCCACAGGGCTCTGTCCTGGGCCCAGTGCTATTCAATATCTTTATTAATGACTTGGATGATGGTATTGGGGGCATAGTTATCAAATTTGCAGATGACACCAAATTAGGAGGAGTAGCTAATACCCCAGAGGACAGGATCAAAATTCAAAATGACTTGAGCAGACTAGAAAGTTGGGCCAAAGCTAACAAAATGAAATTCAACACAGAGAAATGTAAGGTACTGCACTTAGGGCGGAAAAACGAAAAGTACAGATATACGATGGGGGACACTTGGCTGAATGAGACTACGTGTGAAAGGGATCTAGGAATCCAGGTGGACCACAAGTTGAACATGAGTCAACAGTGCGATGCAGCAGCTAAAAAGGCCAATGCAATTTTAGGCTGCATCAGTAGAAGTACAGTGTCTAGATCAAGAGAAGTAATAGTGCCACTATATTCTGCTTTGGTCCGGCCTCACCTGGAATACTGTGTCCAGTTCTGGGCACCACAATTCAAAAAGGATGTGGAGAAATTGGAGCGTGTCCAAAGGAGGGCAACTAAAATGGTGAAGGGTCTGGAAACCAAGCCCTATGAGGAACGACTTAGGGAGCTGGGGATGTTTAGCCTGGAGAAGAGAAGGCTGAGAGGTGATATGATAGCCGTGTTTAAATATTTGAAGGGATGTCATATCGAGGAGGGAACAAGCTTGTTTTCTGCTGCTCCATAGACTAGGACCCGAAACAATGGATGCAAGCTGCAAGAAAAGAGATTCCACCTCAACATTAGGAGGAACTTCCTGACAGTAAGGGCGGTTCGACAGTGGAACACACTCCCTCGGAGAGTAGTGGAGTCTCCTTCCTTGGAGGTCTTTAAGCAGAGGCTGGATGGCCATCTGTCGGGGATGCTTTGATTGGGAGTTCCTGCATGGCAGGGGGTTGGACTGGATGGCCTTTGTGGGCTCTTCCAACTCTATGATTCTATGATTCTATGATTCTGCACTTCAAAGATATAATAGAGATCCAACTGACAAACATTGAAAGGGGACATCAGAACAACAGCAGAACATCATTCTCTTTTGTATTCACTTTAATCACAGAATGAGTTCTAAAGTCAAGCTGGGAATGAAGAGACCTACTATTCATTAAATTTTCTTCCAGTTTTTCAAAGGTACAGGAGGAGATGAAAGTAATTGATATATTTATTTGTGAGCACATGACAAAAAAGGAAGAGGATTTGGAAAGTCAGCTTGAGGGGTGGAGTATTAAAACACAAATGGACAGTATATATACAAAACCTAGAGTTGATCTGAAAGTATGAGCATCATACTTTTGGCTCTGAATTCTTGGGTTAGCTTGGGGTGATGAAAATGGGAAGGGTGGTGATCTCTGGAAGGACATAAACATTCAAGAATCTTGAGGAGTGATTGCTACTGGGTGGTGACAGTAGTAATACCTCTTCCCTCTTTCTCAGTCACATTTTCACCATTTACTATGATGGCCAGTCTGGTAAATTCCATGTCAATGGGGAGATCAACACATTACAAATTTTACTTTGAATGTTAAAATAACTACCCAAGGTGATGAACACATTTTGGGGATAATGTCCAGTATCTTAAGGCCTTTGCAGACTGCCAGAAATAGTGCACATTAAATTGAGGCACTCCCCTGGATCAGTGCTAGGGAATCATGGGAACTGTAATTTATTGTGGCACCAGAGCTCTGACAGAGAAGGCTCAATGTCTCAGAAAAAAATACAATTCCCATGACTCCCTAGCACTGAGCCAGAGCAGTGCCTCAATTTAATGTGCACTATTTCTGGAAGTCTGCAAAGGCCCTTAGTTAGCTCCTTTAAACTTAAGACTAAAACTATAGTAGACTAGTGCTATAATATGGGAATTCTCTCTGGAGTTTATCGCATGGGGGAAAATTGGAAGGTTAAAATGGTAAGAACCCATGATTAACTCACAATTGCACAAATGGTTTTCACATGCAAAGTGCTGTTATCCCATGCAGAATTCAAGATTAGCCCGTACTTGTATGCAAATGAAGGAGTGGTTTTCACATGACAGGACCAAATGTGCCTCCATCCCGATAGTGATTAAAGCATGTGTATCCCACAAAAGCAAACAAATATGCAAATGATTTTCACACATAGACAATAACAAGGGCAAAGTGTGTGTGTGTGTGTGTGTGTGTGTGAATGAATGAATGGTAACTGCTCTTGCCACCCACTCTTCCCTCCTTCTTACTCCCTCCCTCCGTACGCTTCACCTCCCTCATCATTGGAGTATACCTTCTCTTGCTTTTTGCATTTGGCTGCTCATGCAACTTTATATTTTTCTCCCAGAATGGGACTCAATACTTGCCTCCTGGTCTGAGTCAACAGGAGAGAAGGCTGGTCCCTTTAAGGGATTTTGAACTTCAGCTCCCAGAAGCCTCAGCCATGTTGGCCAATAGTTTGGGTTTCTGGGAGCTGAAGTCCAAAATCTCTTAAAGGGGACAGTTTGAGGATCGCTGCTGGCTCAAATCAGGAGCCATTCATTCATTCTCTCTTCTCTCTCTCTCTGTCATTGCATCAGCTGCTCTTGTAAGAGCCCTGGGTAGAGAAGGAAAGACATTCAAACACAGAGAGAGGTGAGGGAGGAAGAAGCAAGCATTTTCTCTTGTGTGTCTGTGTGCCTCTGCCTTTGCCTGAGAAGATGTTCCTTTAAGATCCCTGGCTATTATCCCTAAGGAACCATGGGAAAATCTGGCAACAAGCACAAAAACGGGGAGAATCCTGGAAATGGCTTTCACACTACAGCAATTGCACAAAAAAAAATGTATTCATGAATGAAATGGAAATGAAAAGACACCCCCTGACGAGTCGGGAGGGGTTTCTTGTTGTGCTGGCCAAATAAGGACAAGAGAAGCCTGGTTGGTCAAGGCATGCAGGGGAGTGGGAACACCTGCGTGCCTTGTCCAATCGGGTTGTTTGGTTGCTTCTCCAAGTCTCGCAGTACTACTGATCTCGCGAGACTTGGAAAGAGAGTTTGTTATTAATAGCTCTGTGCTGCCATGTGGAGGCAGCCATTTTTGAGTTGGAACTGAGTGAGTGACATCGCTCCATTCTTTGCTTGGGCTTGGCTTTTGGCCTAGCTCTTCCTTTGGCTTTGGCTAATTTTGGCTTTTGCCTACTTTTATTTTCTCACTTGTATCAGGGGCTCAGGTATCATTCCTTGAGCAACCCGTGGGAGTGAGTGAGGCCTTGGACCCAGTCCTCTGGGGCCTGTTGCACCTCTGCATCCCCAATTCTCAGGGTATACAGCCGAGGAGGGCCCTGCGGGAGGCATCTTTCACTGAGTGCATGGACCCAGTACTGGATTTTAGGCCCAGAGATGCCCTGGTAACCCCGGTCTGGTAAGATCAGGACCCCATTGCTGATTCAGGAGGGTTGGTTGGTTACACTTTTCCCCAGTGGTGAGTGTGCAGAAGATGGCAGTCTTCAAGTGAGGGATCCACAAGGACCCTCGGTGAACACTTTTTACCTATGGTGGTTGCCAGTGATGCTTCCTGGCTGTTGTGTCTCCTGTGAGACTTGGGAAAGGGCGGCCTGCTGGCCTGGTGGTAATCATCCACGGTTGGGTGATTTGGCTTGGGCCCGTGTTTTATTCACTGAGGTTAAGATGCCACGTAGTAAGGCCCAACCCAAGAGGTGTGCGGCTTTAGCTGTGCCTAGCTCGGGTCACTCTGCTTCAAAAAGGCCTTCTCAGTCTAGCAGCAGAGACGATGAGATTTCTGCCCAGGTGGCACAACTGGGCAAAGCTGTTCAGGCTTGTGTGGCACTTTGCAATCAACTTGCACAGAAGGAGCTACAGGCTACAGCCTCTAGCTCAATCGCCAGCCATTCGGGTGCTAGTAACACCAAAGTGTCACTTCCTTTAGTGGCATCTGAGTCTCAGGTAGTGGATGCTACACTGGGTCCATCGGTGGTTTCGGCAGTGGGGGTCAGGCACCCCACTATTGCAGATGTGTGGGATCTCCTGAAAAGATTCCCGGGTGTGGGGACACAGGGTGCGGCTGCCCCTGTGTCCGAGCAGTCTACGTTGGCTGATTTATATAACCTCTTACGAGGAGTGGTTCTTCTAGGTAGTGCAATGGTGCAGACAAGTGGTAAACAGAGAGGTGATCAAGCTGCTGCTGCCTCCGCTGTGTTTGACACCTGAGCTGTTGTGGGGCCACACTTTGGGGGAACAGTGCGATCAGTTGGTGAAGCTTCCCAGCAAGCTTCAGTTGCAGGTTTGTCTCCTAATATTGCACATGTTAATTGGCCAACCTCGGTATGGGCTCCAGGTGGCCAGGTGGGTCAGGGTGTGGCTTTGGAATGGCCCAACCCTGTGGTTTTGTATGCACCCGTGCAGGCGTCTGCAAGTTCACAGGTCCCTGACATTTGGGCGCATGGTGGTCAGCCTACGGCTGTTGCTAACAACACCTCTGTGGTGTCTCTTTCAAGTGCTCCTTTGTTATCTGGAGTGGTGGGGAATATGGAATCTACACCTTACACTGGAATGTCTACACCCCTTGGTTCACATCTTCTCCTTTCCACTAAAGAAAGGATTTGGAAGGGAGAATAGATTGATTTATTTACTTTGACTTTTAGGGATCCCGAACTGAGGATCATGGTAAAAGATGGAATTGTTTTTAGTTTGCCAAAAGAGTTTCAGGTGCTCAAACACCCTAAGCTAGAGTGCAACTTTGTTAATTGGATTATGGGCTTCACTATTTACAGAGGTGTCATAGAGGAAAAGGAGCCATTCAGATCCCCTGACTTTTCAAAATATCAGGAGATTATGATAAAAGCGTATACTAACTGCCATCACAATTTAAGGGGTGCAGCATGGCTCCAATATGATGAGCAGTTTAGGATGAGAGCGGCACAGGATCGCTCCCTGTCTTGGAGGCATGTTCAGTCTGAGCTTTGGGCTGATGTTATGGTAGGGGCCTCCCTCTCAAGCAGGTGTGACAACGGGTTTGTTCCAATAGTTACCATGCCGAGAGGGCTGAATGTGAGGCCTGCCACTGGAGAGAGAAGGTAATTTGGTTTATGCTGGGACTTTAATGCCGGCAAGTGTAAAAGACAATCCTGCAGGCATGAGCACAAATGTAACACCTGTGGGGGTGGCCACCCTAGTACCTCCTGCATTAGAGGCAAAAGGACAGGAGTGGGTACTGCCCCTCAGCCAGCTTCACCGGGGGGGGGGGGGGGGAGGCCCTGTCACCAATTAAATTAGACACTATGGTGGTGTAGCTAAAGGTTTACCCTAATAAGGAGGCTGCTATCTATTTATTTCAAGGTTTTTCCTCAGGCTTTCGTATTCCCTATACAGGCCCTAGGATTCATTGTTATGCATCCAATGCTCGTTCCGTGAGGGAGTTGCCAAGCATGATGAGGGAGAAATTAGCTAAGGAAATAGCTGCAGGAAGGATTTCAGGACCCCATGAACAGCTGCCTATTCCCACACTTCGCTTATCACCTTTGGGTGTAGTTCCTAAAAAAGCCCCTGGAGAATTTAGGCTAATTCATAATTTATCATACCCAAAGGGTGAGTCGGTGAATGATGCTATTGATCCTGGGCTTATCTCTGTTAAGTATACATTGTTCGACTCAGCAGTCAAGATGTTTAGGAATTTGGGCATGGGAGCCCTTTTAGCTAAGTGCGATATTAAGTCTGCATTTAGACTCCTTCCTGTACACCCAGATGATTTTGGCTTACTGGGTTTTCAGTTTGAGAGAAAATATTTCTTTGACAAAGCCATGCCAATGGGATGCTCGATTTCTTGTTCAGCTTTCGAGACATTCATTACCTTTCTCTATTGGTGTCCAGTTAAGCGGACTGGGAATAGAGCCATAGCACACTATTTTGATGATTTTTTTAATTGCTGGGAATCCCAATTCTTCACAGTGTAAGGATTCCTTAGCTCAATTTCAGGAATTAATGCATGAGCTAGGTGTGCCCTTAGCGGAGGAAAAGACCGAGGGTCCACATACTCAACTTACTTTTTTGGGTATTGAGATTGACACCATAGTGGAATTTCTCCTTTACCTAATGAAAAACTAGTGGCTGTGAGGCAGCAAGTTGGGGCCATGTTAGGGAAACAAAAAGCTACGCTTCATGAATTTCAGTCACTTACAGGTCTTTTGAATTTTGCCTGTAGGGTTGAAGTTCCAGGATGAGCATTCTGTGCGAGATTCTATAGGGCTACTGCAGGAATAGTGGCCCAGCACCATCACATTAGAATCACAAGGGGCATTCATGAGGATTTGAAGGTCTGGGACTCATTTTTGGAGCAATTCAATGGCACATTGTTTTGGAGATCTGAAATGCTGCTGAGGGCAGACTTTCAGGTGCATTCTGATGCTGCTGGTGCCCATGGCTTCAGTGTTTATTGGAATGTCCAGTGGGCTGCAGAGGCATGGCCTTCTGCATGGGTCAAAAGTGGTCTGACTAGAGACCTTACGTTTTTGGAATTATTTCCTGTAGTGGTGGCTGTGCATTTGTGGGCAAGCCAGTTTGCTAACAGGACTGTCTGGTTTTGGTGTGACAACCAGGTGGTCATGCACATGGTAAACTCTCAGTCCTCCAAGTCTCCTAAAGTTATAGGTTTGGTAAGGGCGATGGTGTTGCAATGCTTGAATTATAATGTCTTATTCAAATCTTAATATGTTCCTGGTGTGCTTAACCCTTTGGCAGATGCCCTTTCTCGTTTTCAGCTATCCAGGTTCTGGCAGTTGGCTCCCAATGTGTCAACACACACGTTAGAGGTACCAGCATCACTCTGGAGCCTTGGAGATTAGAAGTTCATAGGGCAATTTTGAACTCCATTGCCCCATCTACACAGAAGTCCTATCAAACAGCTTTGAATTCATTTAATCAATTCTTACGGGAAATTGGGGAGGATGGCCACCCTGGCATTTTACTCTAGGGAAAAGGGCTGTTTTGATCCTACTATGGATTTTAGGGTCAAAAGAGCAGTGGAGGGATGGGCCAGAAAATCCCCTGCCATGAAAGACTCTCGATGGCCGATAACTGACCTTGTTCTGGTTAAGTTATGGGATTAATTAGCCCATACTTGTTATTCACCTGGAGAAGTGGCTTTATTTAAAGCAGTATTTGCTATAGCCTAGCCTTCTTTGCTGCTTTAAGAAACAGTGAGATTGTGCCTGTATCCCGTAATGATAAATCTGGCAGGGCATTATCAAGGTCTGATATTATTTTAACAGAACAAGGGATTCAAATTCGACTTAGGCATTCTAAGACTGACAAGTTATCTAAAGCGCAGCAAGGTCAAATTTGCCCGGTGATAGCGATGATTAACTACTTGAACATTAGGCTTAATTTAGCTGGCTATTTGTTTATTCACTTGTCTGGTTTGCCCTTAACACAATTTCAATTTAGGGCTGTATTAAAGAGACTGTAAGGAGGGCTGAGTTGCCTCAGGAATGTTTCTCTTTTCACTCCTTTCATATTGGAGCAGCGACAGCTGCGGCCACTCATGGTTTGAGTGAAGCCAATATTTGCAGTATTGGCAGGTGGCTTTCATGTGCATTTAAGTCCTATGTTAGGCAATCAAGTAACCGGAATCCTGATAAGCCACTTTAACTTGTCTTGTTTTGTTTCAGCTGACTTTTAGCATGGTAATATATAGATCATGGGCCACAGCCTGGTTTTCTGGGCGGAACGCCACCTTTTGGAAAACCACTGTGACAATACGTTGGGCCTTTCGCACATTGGACGCACTGAGTGGTTTGGACAAAGGGGCATGATGTGGGGATCTCTCCTTCCTCTTATTATGGAGTTGGCATGTTCGCATTCACAACCCCAGGTTTTTGTGGTACACCTGGGGGAAAACGGTTTGGTTCAGATTCCACGCTTACAGCTGGCTAAACAGATAGTCAAAGACCTGCAAGAAGTCCAAAAGATTTTATCAGGCACTGTGATCCATTGGACCAAACTTTTGCCAAGGTGTTGCTGGCCTGGAGCGCAGAAGGATGAAGCAGTTAATAATGCTCGGTTCTAGCTTAACCATTATGTGGCTTAGCAGCTCTCTAAATTAGGCATCTTTTTAGTTGAGCATGGTATTAAACTTGACCGGCCACAGCTGTACAGGGGGGATGGGGTCCACCTTTCTCCAGAGGGATCGCAGATGTATGTAACAGCACTCTGCGACCAAATTGTAAAAGCGGTCTGCTGGGGGGGGGGAGGGGATGCCTAGCTAGTCTGGCCCCCTCTTATGGCGGGTAATGACCCGCACCCCACAGGAAAATTTAATCTGGCTATTTAAATTAATTGGGGTAAAATTAGCTTAAGACAAATTTAAAGGAAATGACGTATGCAGTTAAATGCATGATGTCATTAATTGCATGATGTCATATGACGTAATATGACGTCATTTACGGAGTGGAGGGGTTTGTAAATTTGTTGATATTTATTTTTTACTTATATTGTCATGTGCGGTGAAGGACCACCCATTTGGGGGGTTACACCTTTACTTACACACATGACAAATTTGTTAATGCTTATTGGTTTGTTAATAGACCCTGTACAGCTAAATAAAAGTTGTGGCCAAAAAAGGCTTCTCGTGTCCTTTATGCCAGTGCAAACACAGTATTTTCCCAAAATGACTATTCCCTGATTCATGTCACTTTCTTTTCAGATTCTTAGCGGTTTGCATGCAGTGCCATGTGAAAACCATTTGTGCAATTGTGCCTAATACACTGGATAACCATGGGTTCTGACCCATTTAAACTTCCAATTTTCCCCATATGATAAACTCATATGTGTGGTGAAAGATGTTGTCTTGTCATTGGCTAGCCAAAGTTTAGAATTTCTGTCCACCCAGATTGTCCATTGAATAATGGTTTTTCATGCTATATCATTGTTGTGTGGCGTGGAAAATAACAGCTCCTCAGGTGGTCACATCTCTGACTCCAAGTTCCCTTGAAATAGTAGTATGACTAGCCCTAACTGGTTGACCCAGGCTAAACTAACTGAAGTGTTAGATCAACATTGGAGGTCGCTTTTGTGTGCCCACTTATCAGAATATTGAATGTCATGTCCATTAGCAATTATAGTTTAGCAGGGCTTAAATATTTATCATTTCCTTTGACTGAAATTGAATGATGTCTTTATTAGGTGTTGTTGTGATATTGCCACTCCATGCCATACCCAGTGACTGTGGATCAAAGAGCTGTTAGGAAGGAGTCCCAGGGGAAAATGTACAATGTGGCGAATATCAGCAGCCATGGTGACACAGCACTTGATTGCAGCTGAGTCATGCTGACTCATGCTGTGTCATGGGAAGTGAAATCATGGAGATGGTCACCTGGTGCTGATCCCACGCCGGTTGGTCAGTTTGAGAATCACCTTGATCTGTCTCCCTCTGAAGAGGGACTCATCTAACGTTGAGGACATCCACACCAACTCCTTGTCAGAAAATTCAATATAAGCAAACCCTTGGGGTGGCCAGTATACTTGTCACAAAGAATGGTCACACTGTTGACAGAGCCACAGCCATGGAAGTGGTCCTCTAGCTCTTCTGCTGTTGCCCCATAATCTGCATTGCCTACATATATGAATCTGGTATCAGCTTCCATCTTTTCTTCTAAAGACATGATGAGAGGGCCAGCACTGCCAGGTGGGTGGCTCATATTCATTTGTTTCTCAACTTCATTCTGCAACTCTTTCAACTTCTCTGCTTCCTCCTCCATTTCTCGCATTCGAGCTTTAATAGCTTCCAGCTCCGGGTCCTTGATGGCGGAATCACCGGGGTCACTCTCTCCCAGGCCGGATTCCTCCTCCAGCTCCTTGGTGTGAGGGTGGTGGTGATAGGGAGCCCCAATGCCAGCCTGGCTGGCCCTGGAGGGAAGCAAGGAGGAGGAAAAGGAGGACAGCATGCCTCAAGGACTAGAGCCCCTGTCTCCGCTCCCCGCTGCCACCACCACTCCCTCAGTCATGGTTCCTTCCCCGACTCCTTCCTTGGACTCAGGAGATATGGAGGCCAATTCTGAAGGAGGAGCCGCCGGTGCTTCTCTTCCTCTGGACCTTTTCCAGGACAAGCTGTGGAAGCTGATGCTGGCAGTGGTGGGCCGCTACCTGTGAGAAGCTGCTGACAGAAGGAGCCCAAAAGGCAGAGGCGGTGATGGCAGTGGTTTCGAGGTGGCCAAGGGTGCCTTCTCTCTCCAGGGCTGGCTCGGACACTTCGGGGGTGGGAGTGGCAGCAAGGCAGAGGCGGCGCAGGCGCTGGAGACGCTGTGGAGGGTAGAAGAGAGCATCCTCAACAGGCACAATTTGCCTTCCAAGGGATGCTTAGGAAGATGGAAATAAAGAAAGAAGATGATTTGAAGAGTATATCAGAAGTTCTAAAAGAGGTAATCAGAGATGGCATAATAAACTGGGGGCACATTGTGACTCTTATCTCTTTTGGTGCCTTGGTAGCGAAACATCTTAAGAAGATAAATCAAGAGAATGGCATCAAAACATTGATAGAAATTATCACTGATGTGCTGGTGACAGACAAACGAGAATGGCTAGTGAAGCATGATGCCTGGGAGGGATTTGTTAAATTCTTCCATGTAGAGGACATAGAAGGTGGCCTCAGAAACATTCTGATGGCTTTTGTGAGTGTTGCTGGAATAGGAGCAAGTTTGGCATACATGATCCAGTGAGCCAAAGAGCGTTACCATGGAGGAACTCACTTGGACAATCCTGTACCTGCTGCGACTAGAAAACTGAGCTGTTCTTTGAAAGTTGATGGGAGATGGAAGTCCCATGGAAGGTTTTGTTTGAGCTATCAGTTATACAAGGTAACCAACCAGGAATTCTTGCAGATAGGAGTAGATCTGTCAGGTGAAGAAATGTGCTCTCTGCTTCCCCAGGAAGCATGCTGGGCCCATAACCCTTGTTAGCATGGTTACGCAGTGCATGATGATCCACATCAGTGTGCAGCACTAGGATCATGATCTTCTCAGATGCAGCCAGTAGTGTGTCAGCTGGAGAAGCACCTCTCCCCTTCCAGACAGAGTAAAGAGACTCCACAGACAGATGTCTCTCAGATGAGGCTTTAATCTTAGTTCCTCTATGTACAAGGCTATATACAGCAACAACGACAACTGTCCAACACGACTCTATCAACACCACTGTCTACCACAACCACATGTGTGTCCAGGACTCCACATGGCCTTCTGGCCCTGCCTCTTCCTGCAGACACCTGTCAATCACCTGAGTGACTGCAGTTTTGCAGCAGTTCTCTGTGCTTTGCAGCCCCAGGTGACCATCTCCATGATGTCACTTCTCATGACATAGCATGAGTCAGCATGAGTCAGCTGCAATCAAATGATGTGTCATCATGGCTGCTGCTATTCCCCACATTGTACATTTTCCCCTGGGACTCCTTCCTAACAATCCCAAATGTACAAATGTGTGCACATCGCTTGACTTGTGTTTCTTGGAGTGTGATTGTGTGTGCAGACCTTCCTGTTTCTCTTGTGCCATATCCAACCAGCCTGACATCTACCAATGTCCTCCCACCAGCACCCAGTGCTCTGGTATGCTGTCTGTCACACTGTCCACTTGATTTGTGCGCTCCAGACTCAGAACATTGTTCTGCTTTTCCCAGCAGCACCTTTGTCGATATAGGCACACTTTCTGGAAACTTGTCCACCACTCCAGGCAGTTGACTTTCTAGTGCTTCCACACTCTGGCGCAGATCTTCCCTCACTCTGCACATGTTTTTGGGCTAGACCTGCCATCCTCTTAGGACCTCAAGCCTTGAGCTTCCACTGATGCTCCTGGAGCCAAGCCCAACTGCACATTTTCTCATGTCTCTCTACCTGCAGAGCTTCTGTGAGGATGTCTGCCACATTGTCCTCCAAACAGATGTAGGACAGACACAGAACATATTTCTGGACTAGCTTCCTCACGTTTTGATAATGGACTCCAATGTACTTGGTCCTATTCCTAAAGTTTTCTGCCTCCGACATGGCAATGCAGGCCTGAGAATCCTCATGCACCACAGTTGGACCAGTGCACTCCTCATCAAGATCTAACAGAAGCTGCCTCACCCATTGCACTTCCCCTGCCATCTCAGACAAAGCAGCAAACTCTGCTTCTGAAGTGCTATAGACTACACAACTCTGCTTCCTGCTCCTCCACACTACTGGGCTGTCAGCATACCTGAGGAGCAAACCTGTGCCCTTCTGCTTCAATTTCCCAGACTTGCAGACAATAATTCTCCCCCACGATCTGTCATCAAGGTTTCTACTTTGTAATCAAACTCCCTCTCAACCATCTCCACCCAGGTTTTGAATGTGGCAGCAGACTGATTTTTCTCCTTTAGGGTGAAGGCATAAGTGTATCTTGTATGGTGATCAATGATCACTATTAAATACCTACTTCCCCCTACTGATTTGGAAAAATGGCCTGCCAAATCTGTGTGCACTGCTTGGAATGGCTTCTTGGTGTCACACCTGCTCCTCTTTGCAACAGGATAAGCCCTCAGCTTAATCCTGCTACACACAGGGCATTCCAAGTGGTTCCTGCACTCATCCCACTTCAGCCCTGGACACACAGGTTTTTTTTTCAGTTTTTCCAAACTTGTGAACCCCATGTGTCCCAACACCCTATGAGATAGTATGCACAGTTCGAATGCAGTGGCACATTGCCAACTGTAGCACACTCTGCCTGGGAATCCAGGTAATAGAGCCTGTTGCTGTATATAGCCTTGTACATAGAGGAACTAAGATTAAAGCTTCATCTGAGAGATGTCTGTCTGTGGAGTCTCTTTACTCTGTCTGGAAGGGGAGAGGTGCTTCTCCAGCTGACACACTACTGGCTGCATCTGAGAAGATCGTGGTCCTGGTGCTGCACATTGACGTGGATCATCACGTGCTGCATAACCATGCTAACAAGAGCAACCAGAGCAAGGGGGATAATTTAAACACTTTTAGAACACAGTTACATAAGATCATCTTTTGCTAATCAAGGTCTGTTTGAGTTAGAAAGGTGCCAAAACATCTGATACCTTTGGGGCAGGGAAGAGGGAAATTAAAAAAAAAAAAAGATTTTATGGCTCCATATTTCCTTGTTCATCTTTTGGGACTAGTCATTGACATGAACTTAAGAAAGGACTGATAAAAGCTAAAAGCCCAAAAGGGCAGATTCCAAACTTCCCTGGCCATATCACCAACCAGGTATATGGGAGACCAGGCAGCATGCCAATGTTCTGGTTCCCCAAAATTTCAGGAGGAAAGGGGACCCCAAATTGCACAGGCTGATGTTTGTGGGGTATGAGTGGAACAGCTATAGGTTTTACCTTGTGAATGGACGCATCTTGTTGTCCAGGAGTGCAAATTTTGAAAAACGCTCTGGGTGGGAGAAAATTCACTCAAACCACAAAGTGTTTGTAAGACTGGGACAACAGGGAGGCAGTACCAGGACTGGAGGGGTGGAAACACCTGAGGCTAAACCAGAAATCTTAAGAACAGAATTGGTACTTCTGTGTAAGTGACAAGAGACCATATATTTAGCAAAATCAGGGAGGTTGTTTGTTTTTATAAGGCCTCTAGTTCTTTGTTGATTTCAATGGTGTCTTAAATGTAACTTGTAACTTCTTAAGCCAATTACCTGGAGAGGTACTCCAGGTGTATGGTACATTACTTAGCTGATGTAATCAATTGTATTAGAAGTAAGACTTCTGCATAAAAATGCCTGCTTTCCATCACCATTCACCTCCTACTCACCTGTGCATTTCTGAGATTTCTTGCCTCTTAGGGGAGGAAGGAAATGGACTTGGGAGAAAGCCAGAGATGAATAAAAAGTACAAAACAGAAACCTTTGTGACATCTAGCTCTGTCACCAATGTGTGGCACCCAAAAGCCAGGGGAACAGTCATGGAATATGCTCAGGGATTACAAATTCACCTCCACTGAGGGGTAGGTGGCAGAGAAGAAATCTTTTTGCAATTGTGTAGGCGTGAAATCATATTTGAATAATTTCTCCTTTCCAACAACAAAGGGAGTCTTGATATTTCTTGACAAGTATGTGTTTGCATTCTTTCAACATTTTATTTTCATTGTTTCAGCTTTTTTGGCCAAAAGGTGTACAGCAACCTTTTCATGAAAAATACATTTTGTGCACAAATATAAGTTACATATGTACAAAATGCAATATTTCCTTTTGCATAGAAATGCAATTTACACAAATACATTTTTTTAAATGAAATGAAATAGAATTCTGTGCAGAGATCAGTGTTGGTAATATCATTCACAAACTTAGGTAACCATAAGCACCTGAAGAGTAGTAGAAGCTGGATGAAGATGTGGAAGGTGCAGCCCCCTGCCTGTTTCTCATAAACTATTTCTCTTCCTTTTGTTGAATGATAGAGATAGATATCAAATTCTGTCCATGGGATGTACATGCTCCTGTATGTGGAATGGGTTGAGGGAGCATCTTGGTCTGAAGCTTCAAAAAGAAAAATGTCTTAGGTTTGCCCCCTGGAAAAATATACCCTAAAACTGTGTTGTTGTTGTTTTTAAAATCTTTCAAATATGAATTGGGGAAGCAGTAATGGTGACCATTAAAGAAAAAGAAGTAAATCAGTGTTCTGCTCGGCCACCAACGATAAGCCCCTCTGAGCAGTTTTGAGCAGTCATTGACTGTTTAAGCGTGGTGTGATTTTGAGATTCTAGTAGCATTTGTTTGTGTCAGGTTTTTGTATTATAAAATACAGAACATTCTTATAGTTTTAATGCCTTTAATAATTTCTATTCTGTTTTTCATTGCAACATTTTAATTTTTTACATATGTTTCTTTTTGCATACAGGATTCTAAAATAAAAAGTTTTGGCAGCATCTGGAGTAATTTCTACATGCATATGTTTGTGGTAGTACCTCACCCAGCTAAACTAGGAACAGGATAAAAAATATTAGAACATGTGTATGCTACTTAAAATTGTCCCTCTAAAATGGGAGAGGGATGAAAGTATCTGAACTAATGATTGAATTTAACTGATCAGAAGAAACATGAAACAAAAGGAAACATTTTTAATATCACAGCATGAAGTAGTGTAGAGTTTAGTTAAACTTCTATCAGATATTGGATTTGTTTAGTTCATTGTCTAAATGATTTTGTAAGACTGTCATCTTTTTGCTCTCATTTTTTACCTCTGCAGAGGAAAAACTCCATATATTGATAGGAGCCCTTTCACAGGGATAGCACCTTGGTTCCACTTTAACTGCATACCATGGAATCTTGAGATTTGTAGTTTTGGCTCTCTGGCTAACAATTCTAAACACTCCCTAAAAATGTAAATCTCAGAATTCCACAGGAAAGATCTATGACATTTAAAGTAGAATTATAGTGCTATAATTGTGTAATGTGAATAATCCCTTATTGATGTTGTTAAAAGCCAGTCTGCCTGCAAAACCCAGCTTGCCAAAAAGCCAGCAAGATGAAGTGGCTGCTTAAAGTGGCAAATTGTGAATAGTGTCCAGTTTTTATTTGGTAGTGATAGTGGTGTTGGTGGTGATTATTATTATTAGTAGTAATACTAATAATAATAATAGTAATTATTATTATTATTATTATTATTATTATTATTATTATTATTGAGAAATAGTAGAAAAATATTTCATTGCTTAGCTCTCTGAATAAAACAATAATATACAAGAATGCTGCAAGGTGTCTGTAAGAAATACAGAACAGTAGACTTGGGTTTGGTGTGTTTTTTTTAAAAAAAAGAAATGTTTAAACTGAAAATTGTTTTTAAAAGAAAAGCAATGTCTTTTACTGATAACATTAGTAAAAGTAAAAAAAAAATAACTTTTGGAAAGTAAACAAGTGGTCATGATGGTTAGAGGATTCAGGGAACTGTAGTCCAAACTGTAGTTTCCCCAAGCTCCAATATAAAGAGCAGTGAACTGGTTTTACTGGTTGGGGTAAAAGCTTTTCCATGCACTAACACTCTGCAGGATCTTACAAGCTGAAGATTTTAAAAATGAACACTTAAGGGGGTTGCAGACTGCCAGAAATAGTGTGAATTCAGTCCACTTTTAGGGTTAGGGTTAGAGTTAGGGAACCATGGGAACTGTATTTTATTGTGGCATCAGAATTGTCTGACAGAGAAGGCTCAATGTCTCAGAAAAATAACAGTTCCCATGATTCCCTAGCACTAACCCTAACCCTAAAAGTGGACTGAATTCACACTATTTCTGGCAGTCTGCAACCCCCCTTAATCAGAGTGACTGGAAGTATAATGAGATAGAAGAATAAGGTGGCTTTGCAGAAAAAGCAATTATTTTTTAAAAAAGCATTAAAAAGATAGCTGCAGAAACCAACTGAACAGTCTATACACAGTGCAAGTTGTTTCTCAAAGTAGAAAAAGGGGGAAAATAGCATGGAAGCCCTTCATCTAAAAAAAATATCTAAGGATGCTAGAGCTAAGCTTAAGGTACTACAAGCCAAAAGGTACACATGGATTTTCTCATGCTCTAATATGAAGATTACTGGAGTCTGGAGCAGGGAAACAGGCCTCGGAGAGAGGGGACATGTCTAAGAAAGAGGACCAGGTTGAAGAGGGGCATAGTTCAAGGATACCTGTCTCTATCTCTGTCTTTTTATCTCTTCCTGAGTTGGGTGCAGTCTCCTGAAGGTGAAGGAAACACCTCTGGGTGAGAAAAAAATGTGACAGAAACATGTGCTTGCAAAAGAACAGAAGTGAAGTGCCTTTGGGTTCTGATAATGACTTTTAAGTACTCTGAGCCTACAGAGACAATGGAGATGCATGCACCAGACAAAAAGTCAATCACATATAGATATTTAACCTTTTTGAAATCCAGATCTGTTGACCAACCTCTCTAAAAGATGCAAGTTATCTCACAATGTAGAATGTACCATTCTGAGCCGGTTCAGCAGGTCTTCATTCCATGGAGGTAAACAAAACATTGTTCTCAGTCAATACAGCCATTTCCTTGTCAGCAAGAGAGGGAGTCTGGAGTTTAGAATAATGCTTGCCCCTGCCCGGCCATATGAACAAAGAGTCCAGGCCACAGCGCTGTCTTGTCCAGTATGAATTCTTAACAATTTATGCAGACTATGGCAAGAAACACCTTTCCTGAGTTATGCATCAAAGTCAAATAATATTCATATTTGTTGAGCATAACATTAATAATGCCAAACTCCCTTTGGGAATGGAGTGATGCTGGAAAATTATTGGCATGAAAAGTTCCCATTGATATACTAGACTTCTCTAGACTGGAAATAGAGTACACATTGGTCTCTTCTCCTTCCTTTTGTGAAGGGTTTCCTGTTCTGCATTAAAACTATTTTGGAGTTCAAATCACAATAATATGATACTGAAATAGCAACTTTCAGTGCACCAGCTATGAATAGCTTGGTGCATTGGGGATGGCCATTTCTGTCCAACATTAGGTCATTTTTATTATGCTTTTTGAACTATAACATTTTCTATTTTTATTTTAAATCCATGCAAGTATATTGGCTTGAATCCTAAAATAGAACAACTTAAGGAATGTTAGAGAAGGAAAGTTATACTGTCTTCTTCTAGTTGCCTGTACTACACCAAATGTCTTTTGGGTTCCATATTATGATAAAGGTGAGATAGAAATTATATAAATGAAATATGTCAAATAACTTCCTTAAATTAACTTATCCTGGTATGTAAAACTAATTTGGGAACCCCTCCTCTACCAGAAGCAGAGGCCCTCATCTAGTCCTTTAATCTTGACAATACTAGTGAGAAATCCATCATGCTGTCCTGTACCCTTACATGCCTATTTATCTGAGGCTAGTTAAAGTGGTTTTGCTAGCTTCTTTAGACACTTTTTAAAAAGGAGTAAAGGGATGGGTAAAATAAGCTGTGGTAAGAGAAACAACAAATCATCCTGTGGGTTACATCATCTTGTTTTAAAGCTTTGCTTGTTTCTTCTCCCTTCTTGTGGGGAAATAGAAGGAACTGGGAGTTATTCACACCATTTTTCTTTTGCACCTTGTTGGGCTTGGGCATGGCAGGGATTAACAAACTGAAACCTATCCTAATGTCTGACGAACAATAGGGACTTTGTGTCATCATCTCCAGGAAATTTATGTAGCCTTCATATATATTTAAGTGATTAGGTGTTATACCTGACTATGCAATTAATAACAAAGTTGGCTGCAATGCCAATGAAACCTAAGAAAGCCACACAAATAATATATCACTAGTACAGTAAAAAAACAGGGAAGGTTTCATGCACTTAAATAAATATAGCAAGACATATTCATTAAAAAGCTGAGATAGGCCTTGACTGAACATTTTTTTACTTTTTTTTTTTTTTTTGGTGCGGGTGTGGGAAATTCCTCAATTGTATCACAAACACCTTCTGTGATATTGCCATGTAAAAAAAAATCCTTGCATGAACAACATCATAAAGAAGTCATACCCTACAGATTATGTAATATAGGTGGCTTACATAAGGGAAAAGGTGCCCCATTAAGTATCTAGGTTCTAAACTGCAGAAGTCTTTATGTATCAACACAATGACCTTGAATCTCTCCTGGTAACATATTGTACAATTTGGCTCTTTGTTCAAAACTTTTAATCTAACAAGCCATAAAAGGCAAAAGATAGGCTAAGGAGACAAAGAATAAGACACACTGAACCAGAAGATGTCAGGTAACAGATTAGTGTTGTGGCGTATGGATGAACAGATGGTCCAAAAAAGACAGAAAGAACAAACTTTATAAAGAAACTTTCTAAGAACAAAACACGGATATGGATATATATATATAGATAGATATATATATGGAGGGAAAAGAAGGGAGGGAGTGGGCAAGCAAAAAAGTGCACCCTATTACATAGAATACTCAACACTGAGAGAGTTCACAGCTGTTGGTAGAACCAAACTTTGAAGTACTATCTGGCCCAAAGGTGGAGAAAATTGGTCAAAGTTATATAGTTCAGATCAAAACAGAAATGGGAGCAAAGTATCATAATCAGTTCTCTCTGTTCTTTAAATCTTGTTGAAAAAAAGGGAGACCTCCCTTGTGAAACAAAAAGGAAGTCTCTATTGTATTTGAGAACTGAAAGAAAAGTTGTTCACAACAATGGGAGGAGTTAGCTGATTGATCTAAGAACTAAATATTTTATCCATCTTGTTCTCAATAGATTACAAGCACAGAGAGAGTTAAAGAGGGAGAGAGAGACAAGTAGTTCAATACAAATTGGCAAAAACAGGACTTATTGGCTCAAGATTAAAGAGAAATATTTTTGTCTTTGCTTTCCTGAGAAAAATCAAATGAAAGCTACAAAAAAGTTGAGACAAAAGAGTAATGGTATATGATTTTTTTTAAAAAGTGTGTGTGAGTCATCCACAGCGCATGCATTTCAGTCTTATCTTGTTCTTAATTAAATATTGACTGTAGCCTGAAGTACCATACTGAGGCCTTGTCTGCATGGGCAAAAGGAAACCTCCCTGCCCTGTACCTACACTCAATTGTCTGGAAAATGCATTAAGCCAAAATGGGCAGAGCACAGGCCCAAATTGTAACCCAGTGAGAACCTTTGGAGCAAAATGTGTCCCCTTTTACTTTGGATTAGGCTGGAAATTACAGAACATCTGCTGGGTGTGTGGTCTCTATTTTAGGGGTCAGGAGAGGTCAGGAGGTTGCAACCTGGGCCAGGTGAGCTGCTGACTGCTTCTTGTCCAAAAATTACAATGTGTGCTGTATCACATTCACCTTCCAGTCCATACTCATCTTCCAGCATATTTTTACAAACTTGTAAACTGTTCAAAAAAGTGCACGTTAGTTCAATGATACCATCAGTGCAGCACACCAATACACAACAGAATAGCTGACACCTCCATGAGCTGTGGAAGAAGTAGAAGAGGAATCTTTTGGGGCAGAGATGAAATACTCAATCTCATAGCTATTTGGGGCCAAACCACAGTCCAGGAGCAACTCTGGGAACTGTACTGTAACATTAAGCTGTTGGAAAGGCTTGCAGAAAAGATGAAGGCAAAGGTGCATCAGCATATATCCAAACAATGCAGGATGAAAACCAGTGTCCTCTGATACCAATATTGGAAGTGTGTGACCACAATGTTGGAAGCAGCCATGACACAGCCACCATGCTGTATTTGAAGGGTATGGAAACATTCTATGTGGCAATGCCACTGTATGCTCTAAGTGAGTGGCTGCCATAAAAAAATCCACTGGGTCACAGCAAGGTAGACTCTGACCATCCAGCAGCAGTATATCTGTCTATGGCAAAGGGATCTGAGGAGCTCTTCAGAATGAACCCAGGTAACAAGGATAGGAGGGACCTGGGGACAGAGTAGATGTGGGCCACTGCTTTATCTGGGAACAAGCTGGGCAGGCACTCAAGAGCCTTTCCTCCATGTTCCCAATGTATAGGTGACTTGGCACATGCCCAGGACTAAGATGAGATGTGCATCCACCTCACTCCCATAAAACTGCCAAATGATGCATCATCCCAGTGGAGGGACTTCCACCTCCTCTGTGAGAAACCACTGCTATGAACAGTTTCCTCTGTCATGGCTTCCTTGATAGCCAGTGGGGACACCCATGGCAACCAGGCAGCAGCTGACACTAGGTATGATTTTTTCTGGAATTAGGAGCAGCAGAGCAGGGTACATCCATTCCCACAGTTAACAACAAAGGCACAGCATCACACATATGCTGTATTTCAGTAACTGCTCTTGACAGATATGTTATAGACAATGGGATAGAGAATGTACTGATCAACTCACATCACATCACCACCTAAATTGAGCACATGCTGGGGTCTGCACATATCTTGATCACTCCCACTTGTTTCCCATCTTGCATCACCCCAGTGTTTGAGATGTGACAGGTGGTCCTGTAGCTCCCTATGTTGTGATATGTAGATACTGTTGAAGCCAACCACACAGCCATGCTTCTCCCAGTGGTTCACTTAGCTGAGATCTGAAGGAGAAATGAACAAAAGACAGTGATGGCAGGTGCAACCAATCACCTCATGGAACAGTCCTCAGGACTGATGAGGGTCCTGCTGGCAACTCTGGAATGGGAGGAAAACTGAAATATTGAGTTCAGGCAGAAGGAGTTGGATCACATGAGACAAGATGAGTGACACGTCTTCCAGAATCAGGAATGCATTACTGCTAGCATAGAGGCAAAATTCACCCTACTGGCTAGGCTAGTGGCACAGCCAGAGCAAAAGGAGACAGAGTTTGTTCATGTGTGATGGGTGAGGATCACACTAGTGCTCCAGGATGAGGGAGGAGCAATGGGGGTAGACTAAGTTCCCCTAGGACCCCAGAGGGCAAGCATCTTTTCTACCATGGTGATACCTCATTATACCCATATTAGGCAGCTACCCAGAGCAAGCAGGTATCCAATTATTTATTCCCTGTGACATACAGTGGAGCCAGATGAAGCATCCATACCATCAGTACCAGTACCACTTCCTATAGAGTGAGCAATGACACTGTCTCCTCCCCCCCATGTGCACACATGGTGAGCCCCCAACAAAGTCCTCTGCTACCCTCAAGCTGCACCAGAGTATTGTTCACTCTGCTGTAGAGACCAATAATGACAAATGTCATGTTTAAAATCTAATAAACAGGTCTTTCCTGTTACAAATACAGAGATTTTCAAAAAGGGGATCATGAGGAGGACCCAGGGAATTGAGAGAGGCTATGTACAATACAGTGATAGGAGATATATTGAGGGACAGGAGTGTACAAACGGGGGGATAAAAGGGCTGTATACAGGGAGAGGGTTATATACATGGGGAAAAGGGGGTATAAACAAGGGGGAGACTACAGCTGGAGTGTCATGTGCTGCTCCAATAGGATATGTAGACTTGCCTGGATGCCAGCAGACTTCAAGGGGAGAGCAACAGGAAGAGTGGATTACAGGGACACATTGGATGTGTCCAACTGGCTAGGGTGGCAAGGAACCAGCAGCAAAACAGCAGACCTGTTCACAGCTGTCATCCAGCTGAGCATCTTCACCATCCAAGCCATCTCTTGTCATGGGTGGATGCAGGCCATTCCATTTTCACCCCCACCTGACTAATGACCTTGGCCCCTTTCTTGTCCCTGGGAGGTGATGACTCTGGCTATTAGGGATGCCAGAAATATCCCTTTCCTCATGTGGTGCTTCCTTGTTGATATTTCCCCCATCCTCCCAGGGAGCCTTTCTAACTATAGGGGAAAAAAAGTATTTTTAACTATCTGTAACTCAGCTTTCAGTCACAGTATGTAAATTCAAAGTATTCTCACCCATTCTGTGGTTTAGCAAAGAAGACAGGGTGTTCTCTTCAGTCATTTTGTGAGACTTCCTTCTAATTGCTAGAGACTAACAGGTTATTTCACTGTCACAGACATTTGCTTATCTGGTCATAAACAATTAAAATTTAGAAATCTTGCATCTGAATGCTGACATTTTTGAGGGACCAGAAATGTCCACTGTGGCTTTGTGCCCAGGATTCCAGTCACCATTACAGTTGGCCCTCCACATTCACAGATTTGACTTTTGCAGATTTATTTGCAGTTTTGATTAGTATGTTCTCTCTATGTATCTCTAGATCCTCCAGCACAATTTTGCTGGAAATTGATTGTAGAGTTGTGCTGGAGAACCTGAAAGTTCCTAGAGAAAATATTCCTGTAGGCATTTGTAGAGCCTCCAACATGATTCTGTGATCAACATCTGGGAGATGTTGACCATAGGGTTGCACTAGAGGACCTATTGAGGAGTTCTCTTAAGTAAAAAAAAGAATAATGTTTTTTTATTTGCAGTTTTATCAGATTCATGGGGGTCCTTCAACCCTAATCCTGGCAAACATGGAGGGACCACTATATTTGGCATTTCCTCCAACACTACATCTGTCTAGCTGTGATATTTAGCTTGCTCCCACAAGTAGAATTCAGTCCTAAATGTTTAATCTTTCCCTGTCTTTTACAAACAAAACAAAACTTCCCGAATTTTGATTTCTAAAATATAGAGCCTGGAATGTAACAGGTACATCATCATTATCTTTATTAGATTTCCTATGAACCCCACTAATGGTAGCATCCCAGCTGTAGTTCAGTGATCTATCATCACTGAACTACATGCTATTTTGAACAATAACACTACCCTTTCAAAAGCTTTTGGTGGCAGGCTTTTATTTGCCTACAGAAAGCCTCTTGATCTCATACTATTGCTTACTTACAGGAGGTTGCACAGTACAGATGGGAAGATAGGTAGAAGACCTTGCCACTAACCCAGGTGTCAATTTTGCCCACATATCTACTTGGGAGATATCATCAAAGGACCTAATCATGTAACCGACAATATTAGAGGCTACAGGGAAATACTAGCATGAAAGAAAAAAAGATTGGAAGAGGAAAACCAGAAAACAGCATGGGGATGCAAAGGATAAAGGGGTTTGCAACACAGGCCAAACAGGTACATTTGGTGGGGGTTTGGTTCTCACTCACCTCTTTGGATATGAAATATTGTGAAAACTGAAGTCCACATAAGTCTATGGAGCAGAGTAGTGGAAGATCTGGGCCAGCGTGCAGAAGCACTGGAGAAGATAAGTGCCTCGAGTGATTCACAGGTTTCCTGGGATTATGCCTATATCAATGAAGGTGCTGCTGGGGAACAGAATGATGTTCTGGGTCTGGGATGCATGAGTCAGGTAGACAGTGCAGCAGACAGGATACCAGGGCACTGGGCACTGGTGGGAGGACATTGGAAGATGTCAGACTGGTGGGATATGGCACAGGGAAACAGGGAAGGTCCATAGCTACACACACTCCATGAGTAACAAAACAAGCTTAGTGCACACATTGGATATTTTGGAGGGGATTGTGAAGACAGTATCTCAATGAAAATGTCCAATGTGGGTTGATACACAAGTGACCAGACATGAAAGGGTTACTGGCAACCATAATGACACAGCACTTTCTACCAAGTGCTGTATCATAGGAAGTGACATCGGTTGATGGTCACAAGGAGGTGTAAAACACTGAAAAGGCTGCAAAACTGCCAAGTCACCAAGGATGAGTGACAGGTGTCCAAAGTAAGAGGTAGGGTCAGAAGGCCACGTGAAACCCTGGGTATATAAGGGAGTTGCCTCTGGACACATGTGTTGTGAGTTGATAGAGTTGGTTTGTTGGTGGGTTGTTGTTGGATGGTTGGAGTTGTTGCTGTATATTGGAGGAACCAAGATCAAAGCCTCATCTTAGAGACATTTGCCTGTAGAGTCTCTTTACTCTTTCTGGAAGAAGAGAGGTGCTCCTTCAGCTCACAAGCTATTGCCTGCATCTGTGAAGGTGGTGACACTGGTGCTGCACATTGATGTGGACCATCACACACTGTGTAACCATGTTAACACACATAAACTTCACTCAGGTGACCATGGGCACTTTTCTGATGCAGTATGGTACCCACACCAACAGGTTTTTGCTCCAAGGCCAATGGTCACCAATCAAGTCATCACTCCACTTCAATGTCTTGGAGCTACTGTCAGTGCTCCAGGCTTTCTGGGCCTTCAAAACTACCTGACTGGTGGAGTAGTCCAGGTACTAACAGATAAAATTGCAACCATCTGTTACATAAACAAACCAGGAGATACACACTCACAGACCTCTTCTACCTCTCCCTAGACCTCTGGCACTGGTTTGAGAGGAGATCTGCACACCCAGTGGCTGTCCACCCGATGGAACAAAACATTTTAGCAGACTCTCTGAATCATGCCTGAATCCTCCAACATGAGTGGCCTCTTTCCTAATAAGCCTTCTCCCTCATAACATCTCAGTGTAGCCAAAAGTCTAGTATGCGGGATTTTATTTAGCTCAAACTGAGAGGAGGTCAGTTACAAGGACCCTGCAAGACCGTCTCCCATGTATATACCAAGAGTCCATTGGATCTAAGAATTCATGCAGACACAGAATTCTCCAATTAAACTATTATTTATTAAAGGGGGAAATCACACAGCAATTCACATGCACACATGCACTCATCCAAGGCTCAGGAAGTCAGGTGTTAGCTTGGAAAAGATGTTGAGGCAGAACTATGGATGATACTTACAACAGATGAAGCTTTCTCTAGGATCCAATTGGGTGATGTGGCATGAGACACAACCATTCTGAGAGCATTGGTTTGAATGGAGGTTCCAGTAACTAGACCAGAGAGCACCCCATGAACTCCAAACTAGTGACTCTGAGGGGGGAAATCCAGGGAGTTTTAAAGGCTAAAACTAGCTGCAGGGCAAAGGTGTGAGATTGAATGGGTGGGGTAATCTGGTCTGGCAATATTCAAGGTGAATGGGAGAGGATTAAGTCATTAGCTGGCCCATAATCTAGGCAATTATCACCCATTCTTCTGATTATGGAGGTGATGATGGTCCATTTGCAATTCCCACACTACCTGCCTGGCTTTTGGTATATATATATATATATATATATATATATATATATATATATATATATAAAGCCACAATTTCCTTGGGACAGATGATGGGACAGGTCACCTTCTGTACATCTTCCTTCCATTCTAATTGATACCATAGGTTGTGGTTAAGATGTTGGATGGCATATCCAATGTCATCCTCTTAAAAACCTTACTGACCAAGACAACCTTGGTTTGTCTCTCTCCTACACCTTACAAGGGACCAATGCCTACTGCTTTCCTGAACTTCTCTTCACCTGAATATAAATGGTTATAACTGACAGCATAGACAATCTGTCCCAGACCCCTACAGAACTTCTCTGGATCCTTTCCCATGCAGAGGAGGACTCTACAAAATGTTTTTATTTTTATAAATGGAGATGCTTTGGCACCTTCACCAACTCATGCTGAGAGCCTGTCCCCATATCTGATTGGTGATGACTTTCCCTTCCTCCTTCACCTCCATGACAGAGGCTTGATTTATTGATGAATCAGCAAGCTAATAGATTTCAGTTTAAACTGGGAAACATGCTGGTAATAACAAGGACTTAGACCAGAGGTAGGCAACCTTTCCCCTTTAAGGGCCGAGGGACTTCAGCTCCCAGAATCCCAGGAGCTATTGGCCAACATGGGACTATTGGCCAACATGGCTGAGGCTTCTGGGAGCTGAAGTCCCTCGGCCCTTAAAGGGGAAAGGTTGCCTATCTCTGACTTAGACACTACCAACTAATTAAGCAAGTTATAATAAGGTTAAGTTTTAAAAAATTCAAGTTCTGAAGGCATGCGTATGTATGCATGCATAGATGTAGGTATAAGTGGTAGAAAGTTAGAGGTATATGTGTATATACATATGTCTACGTATGTAGGTATGTGGATCCGTATGTATATATACATGGATATGTATACTAAAAAAAACATGTAGATGGTTAGTTGATTATAGCTGTTTCAGCTGTTTTGTTTTTTATATTTTGTCTACATTATATATTATTGTATTTTCCCCTCTAGCTAGGGAGGTACAGGGGAAAAAAAGTAGTTAATAGAAAAGTAGTTAATGCTTGTTAATGAAGGAATTTATTTTTGTAGAGAAATAAAGACTATAAGCAAATATTCTTACAAACAATGTGATTTGTGATTTACAATGAGCAATGAAACTCTCTATTTTGGAATTATGATAGACTAAGTACCAACTACACACTGGAAGTATTACTTGGCTACAGACCTAAAGCAAGATTCAGTGAGATAACAGAAGAAACCCCTCTTTGACCCAAGTGATCACTCAAATGGAAGTCACATATTTTATGTATTTTTTTTGTTATATTGTATTGCACATTTGTATTGTGTATTTAAAAAAAAATCAATAAATATATATATATATATTTTTAAAAAAAGGAAACTGCATACATCAAAAAAATGAGACACAGTCATGGTAGAGGATTATTTATTTCTTCATTTCTTTAGAACCAGCATGGTAGTGGGAATGGTGACTGTCTCACTAATCCCATCTTTGGCTGTAGAATATATTCAGCTTTCATTAGAAAAATATTTTTTGCAACTGTACTATTTACTATATCAAAATGATCAAACAAATGTTTTCCATTTCTCTACCACAAAAAAGCACCTGGATTTTCTATCCAATCAAAAGAGATTTTATGAACACTCACAGAGCTTTGCTGCTATGGTAACAAACCATTATGACCTCATGCCAATTGAAGGGTTTATATCTTTTGCTGCACATTTGAAGGCATTTGAAACTGCCATTTTCATTTGATATTTCTCATAGTTAATAAATCCATCTAGTTCTCAGATTTTTAAAACTAGTTTTACTGTACTGAGAACCAACTCAGTTCAAAAGTTTTTCGTCTGTCCATTCAATTAGGAAGGAGGAATTTCATACTGCAGGAGCAGCTTTTGCCCTCAATCTACACAGTTGATTCTAAAGTCAGGAAACCAGTTTTTCTCAAGATTTGTTGGTATGTAGAGAATTATGGGGAATTCTTACCAGGCTCTTCACATACCTTACAATGAAAGCACAATGCTATACCAAGATAATAGTGAACTTTCCTGAATTTGCCACTTCATTTCAATACAGAAAGGCTAGTTTCCAATACCATTGTTCAGAAACAACCGTTTTTAAAACTGAACTTGCCACTTCATTTTCATACACAAAGGATTTTGATTTTGAATTAACATTCTCATATGCCAATGGCATATGTAAGTCTGTCACTGTCTTTCCACTCCACCAAGGGAAAGGAAGTAGACATGTCTACAAAACTGCATGCTCCCAAATTATTTCTTTCCTTCAGTTAGCCCCAAAGGTTGTAAGCCACCTCAGTTAAGGCCGAGGGGCAGGATAAAAATAAATTGTATTATTATTATTATTATTATTATTATTATTACAAGATTGCTCTACTTTCCTGTACACATTTAGGACTCATTCCCTTGCATTTAATCCAGTTTGTGAGTTGCATTGACACTGGGTCACTTAATCGATTCAAGCTTATGCATAATTCCTACTATGGAAGTGAATTATTTCCTTATTCCATGTATTCATGTTTTTTTTTTTTTTTTTTACATGATTGGTGTTCCCACTTGGCACTCCATTCCAGTCTAATTTTTTTTAAAAAAATCAATCATATGATGCACATCTACATGTCATCAGTGATGCAAGGAAGGAGGGAGATGAGGGAAGGGAGGGTTGGGAGGACCAGGCACACCCCCAAAAATGGAGGATTGTCCAGAAAAATATATATATGGAGGATGTCCCCAAATCAAAGCCAAAACACAGTCAGGAATGCCTCTTAGTCCTGCTCAAAATGGAGGACATTTCCAAATGAAAGCCCAAAGCTTCCCTCAATGACCTCCATTCTCTAAGTGATGCTCAGAATGGAGGACATTCAGGGGAATAAGAAGAATGTGGCCATAATAATAGTTGAAACCCAAATGGAGGACTTGCCAGCAAAAATGGGGGACATCACACACACACACACACACAAAAGCTAAAAACACTCATATGAATTCATGCTTCCTAGTCATGTTCAAAATGGAGGACGTTTTGGAATTCCTCCTGGGCAGAAGGTTGGAATATAGGATGGGTTCTGGGAAAGCAGGATGACCCTAAGGGAATCCTACTGCAGAGTTTTCTTAGCCAGTTTCTTCAGGGGAAGATTTGTCATTGCCGTCCTCTGAGGATGAGAGAGTGGGACTTGCCAAAGATCATGCAGTGGGTTTTCATGGCTTAGTGGGGATTCAAACTCTGGTTTCCAGAGTCCTAGTCCAATGCTCAAGGCACTACAACAGCCTGGCTCTCTACCTAGATGTAAAGCCCCATACTGCCATTGTACTTACTTGTGGGTAAGTGACTATTAGGATTCTAATAGGACTCTGGATTATATAGGCCAGACCTCACTGAAGGGGTTTCCTTAGCTAAGCAGGGGTTTGAACCCTGGGTCCTTTGCTGGCTCTCTACTCAGATGTAAATCCCCTATTGCAATGGCATTTACTCGCAGGGAGGTTAGTATTAGGACTGCAGCATTGGATTCTATAGAAACCTATCTATCTATCTATCTATCTATTCTTTCATACTAAGAAAATGTGGCAAAAGCAGTCAGAGGATACAATGCAATATCAGACTGAATCATTTCAGTAAGGCTCCATGGCAAACCTATCAAGATCACTATAATTCAAGCATATACACAGAGGCAGGACAGGAAGAAATGTATAGATTCTATGAAGGAGTACAGGAAGAAATTGACAGCACACCAACACAGAATATCAAGCTGATCATTGGAGATTGGAACACAAAAGTTGGAAGCAAATAAGAATTAAAAACAGTAGGCAGATTTGGATTAGGCAAAAGAAGCAGGTGAGCATCTGATAGATATTTGTGAAACCAACAACCTATTCATTGCAAACAGAATCTTCATAAACCAGAAAGAAGATTATACATAGAGACATCACCAGATGGTCAACACAAAAATCAAATAGACTATAGAATTCAAAGCAAAAGGTGGCAAAACTCTATACAGGTGGCCAAGACTAAACCAGGCACTGACTATGACACAGATCATAAATTACTCATAACAAAAATAAGAGTAAGACTCAAGAAGAAAACAAAACCAGTGACTATACCAAAATATGATTTAAATAATATCTCAACAGAATTTATTGACAGCATAAGAAACAGATTTACACTACTGATATTCTAATTGAACTGCTACAATCCACACTGACAGAGACAACTCTAGTGTTAACTAAATACTTTAACAGATACAGAAAACAAAACAATGGCCAAAAGATTGGAAGCAATCAATATACATCCCCATCTACAAAAACGGAGACACAAGAGACTGCAGCAACTATAGAACCATAGCACTCATCTCCCATGCAAGCAAAATCATGCTCAAAATTCTGCAATATAGACTCCAACCATACATGGAGAGAGAAATCCCAGAGATCCAAGCAGAAAGGAAAGGAAGATACACTAGGGACCACATTGCAAACATAAGATGGCTAATGGAGTGCACCAGGAAATTCCAAAAGAAAATCAGCATATTATTTATAGACAATGGCAAAGCTTTTGACTGCATAGATCATGAAAGGCTATGGGAGTGCCAACACATCTGATAGTCCTGATGAGGAATCTGTTCTCAGGACAAGAGGCTACTGTCAGAACAGAACATAGATGAACAGAAGGTTCTTAATTGGTAAAGGAGTCAGACAAGGCTGCATCCTATCACCTTACCTCTTCAGGTTATATGTCGAACATACTGTAAGGAAAGCGGGCTTGGACATGGAAGAGAGAAGAGTGAAAAAAGGAGGAAGAAATATCAACAATCTGAGATATGCTGGTAACACCATATTGCTAGCAGAAAACCTCACAAACCTGGAACACTTACTAAGGAAGATCAAAGAAGAAAGTGCAAAGGCAGACACAGAGGACCTCTACAAGTTCAACCTATACAATGGAGAAATAGAAATAGTAAAATAAGGGGGGAAGCAGACTGGCGGCTCTGCGCCACCCCGGGAAGGTGCGCCGCAGGACCGAGGCATCCCCACGCCTCAATCCTGCAGCGCTCCTTCGCCGCCCCTGAAAGGAGTGCTAAAATAGTGCTCCTTTCACAAGTCAGTGAAAGTGCACCCCAAAAGCATGAGGCGCACTTTAACTGATTTATCCGCCGCAGCGTGTGCGGACGCTGTGGCGGGAGGTTGCCCCCAGAGCGCTGGTCATGCGGAGGGCCGGCGGCTCCAAGGACGACCTCGGGAGGAGGAAGGGGCACCGATCATGTGGCTGCCCCTCCTCTTCCCTGCCTCCAGGACGGCTTAATAAGCCATCTGCCGAGGCCCTAATTCTTATACCGGGGATCAAACATTGATAGAAATAGAGACTGAAGTCAGGAAATCAGAAGAAGATTAAGAATGGGGAGGGTGACTATGAAAGAACTAGAAAAGATTCTAAAATCCAAAGCTATAGAACTCAGCACAAAAGTTAGAATCATACAAGCCATTGTATTCCCTATTACCATGTATGGATGTGAAAGCTGGACATTTAAGAAAGATAGGAAGAAAATCAATTCATTTGAGATGTGGTGCTGGAGAAGAGTGTTGTGTATCACCTGGACAGCCAAAAAGACAAACAAATGAGTCTAGAGCAGATCAAGCTGGAAACCTCCCTAGAAGCCAAGATGACCAAACTGAGGCTGTCGTACTTCAGAACTCATTAGAAAAGACAATAATGCTGGGAAAGGTGGAGGAAAGTAGGAAGAGAGGAAGGGCACATGCCAGATGGATGGACTCTATTGAGAAGGTCATGGATCCTTTGTTGGCTGGGCCTCCTTGGGGGGTTTGATGGGCCTGCAAAGCAAAGCAAAGCAAAGCAAAGCAAAGCAAAGCAAAGCAAAGCAAAGCAAAGCAAAAACAAAGCAGCTTCATTTATATACCACTTCATGCCATGCTATGGGGTGTCTAAGCAGTTTACAACTGTAAGCTCATTGCCCCCCAACAGTTGGGTACTCATTTTAGCAACCTCAGAAGGATGCAAGCCTGAGTCTAGCCTGATCCCTGGCTAGTATTGAACTCGCAATCTTGTGGTCTAAAGCAAAGCAAAGCAGCTTCATTTATATACCGCTTCATATCGTGTTATGGGATGTCTAAGCGGTTTACAACTGTAAGCTCCTTGCCCCCCAACAGTTGGGTACTCATTTTAGCGACCTCGGAAGGATGCGGGCCTGAGTCTAGCCTGAGCCCTGGCTGGTACTGAACTCTCAACTTTGTGGTCTATGAGTAAGTGGCTGCAGTACAGGCATTTAACCACTGCGCCACCAGGGCCTGGGTGGGGAAGGGACACCTGAAGAGACCCCAGAGCCCAGGGCCAGTGTGGATGGATGTCCTCACCACAAAGGAGAACAAGGCACCACTAACTGGAGGACCTGCCAGCAAAAATGGGGGACATCACACACACTCACAAATACAAATACACACACACACACACACACAAAAGCTAAAAACACACATATACATTATTGTTTCCTAGTCAGGCTCAGAATAGAGGACATTTTGGAGTTCCTCCTGGACAGAAGGTTGGAATGTAGGAGGGGTCATGAGAAAAGAGAGGGGTGAAAACCTGGGAGGACATGGGTTATACCCTCTCCCAACCCTCTGCCATTAGTCCCTCCCCTCCAGTTTGATGTGATTCAGGTTCATTGTCCCCACTTGCTGAACACGCTTGCTAATCGATTCTTTTAAGAACCACCAAAAAACTACTCTTAAAAAGTGCACTTTTTTTTGGATTTGTCTAGTTTCAAAGCAAGTCAGAACAACCACAGTCACATCTGAAACCATTCCCAGTGGGGACAAGGCATATATACAGCGATCAGCAAATCACTTCAAGTCATAGTGGGAATGAGCCCTTAGTATGGTTGTACTTGAAACCTCTGAAAAGGCCTCTGAGCTTATTCACTTGAGATATTATTTAAAACAGTGCTATTCATTTGATATAGATATAGCTTAGGGAATCCTTGACTGTTCTCACATCCACAGATGTGAAGATGAATAATTAGTTTCTTCAACCTGTAGGATAAAATGAATATTCCCCTGCAGAATTATCCATGCATTCAAAAGTTGTACCAGAATTCTTCTGTGGATAAAAACATGGGTGGTTTTTTTAAATAAATAAATAAATAAATACTTCCTGTACTTTCAATGTTTTCTGCACAGGAAATAGGGCTTTTTTTGCAAGAAAAAATACCATTTTTCTCTGCAGAAACTATACTGCTTTCAGAAATTGAATATGAGAAGAAAAATGATAAAAAAAAATTGCTCCTCTCTGCAGAGATTCTTGATTGCTATGACACCCATTTGTGAACATGGGAAGAAAGTTCTGCAAATAGTCTTTCCATCCCTAATATAGATCTCAAGCTGCAGTTGCAATCAGGGCCATTTGGTGTGTGTGTGTGTGTGTGTGTGTGTGTTTAAACTTACTTACGGCCTGAGCAGACGGCACAAAGCGCTGTTTTCAAGGCCAGGAAGGGGAGGGGCGCTCCAACCCCTTCCTGAACACGCTGCAGCAGAAGAGGCACCGAAGGAGCGCTGGAGGCCTTTTGTGGCGCACCTTCGACGTCTTACGGAAGGAGCTCTATTTTAGCACTCCTTCCTGGGTCTGGGACGCTGTGCCTCGGGGCCGAGGAATGCGAATACCTTGGCCCCAATCTGCAGCTTCCTGGGGCAGCCCCATGCCATCCGTCTGCTTCCCGCCTTACTCACCTGCCAACATGTGCTGGCTTTAGTTATACATTCTGTTTTCCTATAAACTGGGGGGGGGGGGGATTCCTATTCACCATAGGTAGTGAGGTGACTATTTCACAAAACTTCTTGATGATTGTAATTATATTGCTGAAGTGTGTGCAGTATTTTCCTTTTATAACTCTTGCTGTACCCATTGCTGATGCAGCTACTGCACCCTCTGCCATCCAAATATCTCCTCCCTGACACAAACTGCCACCACATTCCTTCCCATTCCTGAAAATGTCTTCCACAGCTCCCTTGTTTGATCATTCCATTATTTCCATGAGGAAAAACAAAACCAAAAATACTTTTCCCAAGAAGCATTTCATTATCCTTGTAATCCTTATGCATGATTTTGGATACATCTTGTGGCTATAGACACAGGAGGGGAGAGGAGGGGACATGACGGGAGGGGAGGGGAGGAAAATAATAAGTGACAAGAACAGTAAATAAATTAAATATCATACCTTTATTGGCTATAGCTTATACTGAGTCTGAGTGCTACATATGACATGCTAGCTGGGGAGTCTAAAACCTCAAGAGAGGCCCTTTCAGACATTGGTGCACATAGGACTGGAAGGCAAAATATGCATCTGAGTAAAATTCCTCCTCAAGCTCATTGGATGAAAGTCCTATGGCAAGTACCAATGGCATATTTAAACACAAAACAAGGGACAGGTAAATTGTAGAACATAATGGGCTGGAGCCAAATGGTTGCCCATATATGTGTTATAGTGGCATGATGGGTTGAGGAATACTTCTAGGTTGGCTGCAGAAAGTTCCATCCTGTATCCAATCAGGGAGGCCAATCATCCCCATGTCCTTCTGACATGCCACACAGTCACTGGAAGAGGCATCAAGTATCCCCTTTGCTGACTACATGATAAAAATTGAGATGCTAAAGTTAAGTGAGAATCATGTCAATAATTACTTATTCTTCCGATGTCTCTATTTGATTCCTCCTCTATGGCTTCTATAAGCATTTTCACACTTTAACTCTTTTAATCAGGGGTTTATTCCATGTACCTAGATGCTGCCAACATTATCACCACCACCACCACCACCATTACAATAAATGCATCAGTTTGTGCTTCTAAGTACTAACTCACCTATCTAAATGTATCATTATTTTCAGAACAGATCTTTTTCTTGCCTTTCCAGAACTTATAAAATTCATAGCTTTTCTCTTTTCTTCTTATGAAGCTCATTAAATTTATTATCCTTTTATGACTCTAGATTACACACACACACACACAAAAAAAACCTTTCAAAAACTTTTCTTTGGGATTTCAATATTAATCAACAATATAAACATCATCCCAGTTTCTTTTTATTGTTATTATTTGATTTATTTATGTCCCACCGTTCTCCTGATATAGGGACTCAAGGCAGCTAAAAACAGTAGAAAAGTATTAAAATCTAGATGCAAAGTTTTAAAACCAATGAAACATTTTAAATGTTTAAACGTTGTACAATAAAAATTTAAATTGTATTAATAACTATATACAAATGTTGAAATCTGACTTTCACAGCATTAAAATCACAACTCTCATCAGTTTGAAAAAGCCTGATGGCATAAAAATGTTTTCACTTGCCAACAAAAGGAGAGCATTGATTGGGCCATTCTGGCCTCCCTAGGGAGGGAATTCCAAAGCAGGGAGCAGTCCCCAAGAAGGTCCTTTACCTTCTTTCCACCAAACAAGAGTTTAGTATGAGAGTTCCTAACTCTAATACCTAGTGCCTACTGAGCAGTTGCTTAAGATAGGAAATGACGCTATGCCAAAGGAGCACAGAAAAGCTGTCGAAGCATTGGCAAGAGCACCCTCTTGCCAATGGGCTTAGTTCCATCTCATCCAGTCACTTCCTCCAAGGGATTCTCACAAATAATAATATTAATAGTTTTTTTTGTGGGTTTTTTGAGCTGTGTGGCCATATTCTAGAAGAGTTTCTTTCTGATGTTTTGCCAGCATCTGTGGCTGGCATCTTCAGAGAATGCTGGAATGAAGAGAGTGGGTATATATATGCTGTGAGACTATGGGTAGGGAGGAGTGATTCCCATGTAAACTGTGTATTGTTCTGGTTGATGGCAGGGCCTCAGGGTAGGAGGATATGCAAATGAGGATTGTTGTCTGGTAACTGGTGTTCATTGTTTGCTAGGAAAGCCCCTGACCCTGGGTGGTTTCCCATTTGCATTTGCTGAGTGCTGATTTTCCTATTTTGCAAGATTGGTAGCCAAACTTTGGGCCATTGCAGATGGGCAACCGTGCACCACCACCACCATGAGAAGCGGTGGATTGGGGCCAAGGCTGCCCCATGCCTCAGTCCCAATCCACTGTTTTTCTGCCCCTGGAAAGAGCACTAAAATAGCGCTCCTTCCGCAAGGCGCAGAAAGGGCACCGCAAGAGGCGGCACATGCCTCTTCAGTGTCTCTTTCTTCTCAGCATGTCTGGATGCTGAGCCGGAAGGACGTTATCGGAGCGCCCGCCGTGTGCAATGACGGGCACTCCAATGATGTCCTCGAGAAGGGGTTGGGGTGCCCAGCGTCTGGCTGCCCCTCCCATTCCTGGGATTGAAGATGGCTTCGCCATCTGCATCCCCTGTTTGTTTACTTTAAGGCTTTTTTTTCTTTCCTGTTGAAGTTGTCCAAATATTTGTGAATTTTGATGGCTTCCCTGTGCATTCTGACCTGATAGTTGTTGGCAAGGTCCAGAATTTCAATGTTTACAAACAGCATTTTATGCCCAGGATGGTTTATAATATGTTCTGCTACTGCTGACTTTTCTGGCTGGCCCAGTCTGCAGTGTCTCTCATGTTCCTTGATTCGTGTTTGGACACTGTGTTTGGTGGTCCCTATATAGACTTGACAACAGCTGCATGGTATGCAGTAAACTCCTGCGGCTGTGAGAGGGTCTCTCCTGTCCTTTGCTGAGTGCAGCATTTGTTGGGTTTTTCCATGGTGAATTGGATGTTGGGGTGATGTTGTTCAGGTGGTTGAGGAACACAGCCAGATCTTCTTCTCCATGGCTCCAAATGATGAAAGTGTCATCCACGTATCGGAACCAAGTTGTGGGCTTTTTCGGTGCTATTTCCAGGGCTTGCTTTTCAAAGTGTTCCATGTAAATTTTTGCTATCATAGGGCTTAGAGGGCTTATAATGTTTCATTGTAGACTTTGTCATTTAGAACATTTAAAACAGTGGCTGAACAGACCAGCATAAAGAGATGGCCTGGGGACCACATGCCAGCTGCCCCTCATTCTGCCCTCATGCCTGCTTCACACTGTGTGCCCCCCTGCATGGCAAGAGGTGTCAGGACCCTCCCTTGGTGCAGCGTCCACACACGCTGTGCCAAAGGAGCACAGAAAAGCTGTCGCAGCATTGGCAAGAGCACCCTCTCTGCGGTGCAAAAAAGAGTCACTTTTTGCAGCTTCTTTTTGTACTGCTGAAAGGCCAGATTGGGGCCATGGTGTATGGTTACTGCAGCCTCAATCTGGCAAGGAAAAGGGTGGCGTCCCACTGCCCCTTAGGGTAATCTGTACAGCCCCTAAGAGAAGGGCCTCTCTGGACAATCTTAGCATTTTTCTAATAGACTCTTAAAGGGAGATACCGTCCTTCTAATAATCTGGATCCAAACCTTCATGTTTCTTCATTATGGGGATAGATAACATATTTTGTTCTGTTTTATTTTCATTTCAATGAATCAAACATTCCACATTTCTTCTGTTTGCACAGGTGTTGTCCCAATCATGATATAAATCCCCTCCCCAATACTTAGGAGCAGGGGTAGGCAACCTTTCCCTTTTAAGGGCTGAGAGACTTCAGCTCCCAGAAGCCTCAGCCATGTTGGCCAATAGCTCCTGGGATTCTGGGAGCTGAAGTCCCTCGGCCCTTAAAGGGGAAAGGTTGCCTACCCCTGCTCAGGAGGGTTCCCAAAACCTTTGGAGCCAGTTTGCAGGGATCACAAAAATCTGGGAATAAAGCAGCAATTGGCAGATATATCCCAGAGTTAAACATGATTCTCATTCATGGATCATCTTTTAACCCCAAACATAGACCTAGATCCAATTGCTAGACTCATTGGGCCAATGGGATTTACATCAGTGTTGAATTACCAGTCAGCAAGTCATTCAGGGTGCACCTACACCAGGGGTAGGCAACCTTTCCCCTTTAAGGGCCAAGGGGACTTCAGCTCCCAGAATCCCAGGAGCTATTGGCCAACATGGGACTATTGGCCAACATGGCTGAGGCTTCTGGGAGCTGAAGTCCCTCAGCCCTTAAAGGAGAAAGGTTGCCTACCCCGACCTACACTGTAGAAATAATGCAGTTTGACACCACTTTAACTGCCCTGGCTCCATTCTATTGAATCCGGGATTTGTAGTTTTGTGTGGCACCAGCACTCTTTGACAGAGAAAGCTAAAAAAACTTATCAAATTACAAATTCTAACATTCCATAGGATGGATCTATGGCATTTAAAGTTGTGCCAAGCTGCATTGTTTTTTTCAGTGATGGTGCAATAGGCCTAGCTGCTGTGTCTGGACCATAGTATTTAATCCAAATCTTACCTTTTAAATACAAATAAAAAAATGTTGTACCCCATGATTTAGATTATCACAAATTTTTTGGAAAATTGGCTGTTTAAGCATGCATATGGTATGCAAAAACTCAACAAAAATCTTTGCCACTAGCAAATGAATGCAGGCATAATGCAAAAATGCTGACAGTGATGATTGTATCTATTTATATCCTAGAAAGCAAAACAAATACTACATTTGGAGAAATTTGATACGCTTCATAAAGCTTTACTGAACATAGTTGAGTGCTTCAGTCCTATTGTGCCTCAGACTTCTCTGAGGCATCCATGCCCCTAAAAGACACACTGTGCTTAAATTAAAGTTACATGCCTTGTTGCAACAGAAATAGATTAAATATGCAAAGGTTTAGGGATCATGCAAATGAGACTTTGTGCACTTTCTTGTGTTAGGAGTCTGTAGAGGGAGTGCTTCTGTGCAATCCACAATGCTCATTTACCCATGGGGAGGAAAAGTTCAATCCAGCAAAAGAAAAAAGAAAAAAAAGATTGTAAAGCAAAGGGAGGGAGGGATGACACTAAATAAACAAGCAAATGATAGGCAAACATATAAGTACTGAATATGAGAAAGAATATCTAGTTCACATGCTCATATTCTCTCTTTTGATAAATTATGGCTATCTAAGAATTGCAAATATTAAATTATAACTGTTATTATTATTAACTACCCTCGAGTTGATCTCGACTCATGGCGGCCCAAATGTGAAAACAGTTCATTAACAATCTCTATTATTGTAATAAAATGGTACTCATTGACCATAATTCATTTGAAGATTTGAACTCAGAGAACAAATGGATCCAGGAGGAGGCAATTTCTCTTCCAATACACCATGTATATCAAGGATGGGATACCTTCTTTGTCTCCCTCCTTCTTCCAGGTGTACTGGTCAAAACTCCACTCTGGAGGGTTTCCCAAACCTTCTGGAACAGATATCAAGGACACACAGAGGCAAAGGAATCACCTCCTCCTAAGGCCACTGACAGACTTCTTCCATTTGCACAAGAAGGCTGTTGGATCCTGATCTTTGCTTTCATATTACTTAAAATGAAAATTATTTCACTTTTGTGATGTTAGTAAACAAATATTTAGAAGGGACCCTGTAATATTTCTAAGGGAGGGAGGGAGGGAGGACAATTAAGATAACTTAGAAATGATCTTTTATAGGGAATGAGAAAATATATTTATATGTTTTCTGGGGGCATGTGTCATTTATTTTTACCTAAATTTTCATTTATGTTTGGCATCAGTGGATCATTTTTTTAAAATTAAAATTTAAAATTATCAGTTTCAGTATGTTTTGAACATACATTTAAATGCATTTTAACATGTTAAAACTTCCAAGCACTGCACTGCAACATTTGGAAATGTGAAAAATCTAAAAAATCCAGCAAGTGACTAAATTGAGTTCATGTACATACACACACACTCTATATGCACATAGAGATGTGCATAGGTAGACAACAAAGAATTGTCTGGCATTTCATAATTGAAAGTGGTGCACAGCCATGTGAGGATCAACGAGTAATACTGTTAAATATTGAACCACCAGGTTAGAAAATGCTTTCACAAAGTCTCACTACCCATAACTAATGCAAAGTGAAAAAAATAACATTTGTTTAAATAATTCAAAATTAGCCTGTGCTTTATTCTAAATATTTCTAAAGCACTATGGTGATAGATATTGTTGTTACCATGTTACCTATTTTACCATGTCACTAGTCTCATCACTAGTCCTAGCTTCTACCAACCTAGCAGTTTGAAAGCATGTAAAAGTGCAAGTAGATAAATAGGTACCACTTTGGTGGGAAGATAACAGTGTTCTGTGTTCCTTGGCATTTCATCACACTGGCCACATGACCACGGAGTTGACTTTGACAATGCTGGCTCCCTCAACTTAGTAACAGAGATGAGGATCACCCACTACAGTCAGACACAACTAGACAACCTTGTCAAAGGTGAAACCTTTACCTTTAAAGTAACTCCCACCCAGAACAGACTAAAGAACAAAGATGGTATTAAAGGATTACTTAAACCTTTCCATTGGTGGAATAGGCACCATCTGCAAAGAAGCAATCCCCTCTCAAAATCTATCCACAAAGGTTGAAGACTGTTCACAGAAGATTCTTTGGGGCAGGGTTGCAGGTGAGAAGAAGGAGATAAGGTTATTTTGTGTGAGCCAATCTCTTTACAGAATTTTTCCTTTTGTCTTCCCTACACAGCCCTAGAATCTGACTGGGGGCCTTACATCTTCATAAGTGGACTTACATCTGAGGGAATTACAGTTGCACAGCTGTGTAACATCCACATCCAGTAGGGGGCTGATGCTACTTTACTATGTAGCAGCACTTCTGAAGCTGCCTCGTGTGCATCAGTGTCCTGTTATACATTTTTGCAATTCTGTGAATGGGTATATGTAAAGTTACATAATGTAACAGACCATATAGGATTCTAATGAGCCTCTCTAATACCTGAGAGCTGTTTTAGACTGCTTAGTGCAGGCAGTGGCCCTTCAGATATAGATGAACTATGGTTGCCATCATTCCTTCATATTGGCCACACATATCTGGAACTGATGATAGTAGGAAAGAGAAACACATGGATCCTAGCAGTGGCTTAATTTGAAATCAATGTAGTCAGTTATAGACTCATAGAGTTGGAAGAGACCTCAAGGGTCATCTAGTCCAAACCCCTGCCATAAAGGAACATACTATCAAAGTACCTCCAACAAATAGTCATCCAGCCTCTGTTTAAAAACCTCCAAAGAAAGAGATTCCACCACACTCAGAGTGTGTTCCACTGTTCTGAATATTTTTTCCTATTTAGTGCATTCCAGCCACAGAGGTTATGCTGCTCTACAGAGAGATGCCATGTGGTCTTTTGCAAAGAAAGAGACCTAGGAGATTATCGCACCTGGAAATCCCATTGGGATAGACATAGGCTTGAAAAGTCAAACACGAGTGCTATTGCGCTCAGCTGTGGCCAGGCAAGTGCAACCCATAAGCAGCTCAGACCCCAGCTGCACTTATCCAGTGACTTTTCAAAAATGGGAGCTTGCTGTTTTTGAAAAGTCACTGGATAAGTGCAGGTTTGCATCTGAGCTTCATACGTCTTTGACTTTTCAGTACCACAATTATCCTGGTGGGATTTCCAGATGTGATAATCTCCATACACTTGCATTCTGCATTGCAATTATGGATTCATAACCTAGAGTTATAAATCTGTAACTGCTACATATTCAATTACGCTATGCATCCATGACTGTGACACTATTGCCATGATCAGAAATGCCCCCTGACTCTCACCTTAAATTCCAGGGATTTGTGAATCTGTAACTGTTCTGTATTCAGCTATGTTATGTATTCATGATTGGGGTACTATTAGAAATGCTCACTGGCACCCACCTTGAATGCCAATTATATGTTCCAAGCAATGGAAGCATGAGGTGCAGTTGGGTGGGGCACTTCAGGATTCCCTTGTTGCAACAGTTCCACTGGCTACTGGTCCACTTGGAGCACAATTCAAAGTGATAGTTATGACCATATTCTTCCTTATGAACCAGCCCATGCTCTGAGATTTCCTGGGGAGATTCTTCTCTCTGTCCCACCACTCACAGAAAGTACATCTGGTGGGAATAGATGGAAGTACCTTCTTAGTGGCTACTCCCAGGCTCTGGAACTCCTTTCCCAGAACAGTTAGTCTGACTCCCTCCCTACTTTCTTTTTGCAAACAAGCAAAGGCTGTTCTACTCCAACAGGCACTTGATGAGTGATTCAATAAGGGTCATCTGATACAATGTGCTGGAAATAGTTAATTGTTGTGCTGATATGTGTGTGTGTACATATGTTTTATTTGTTTTAATCTGGCTGTAATTTTTTGTAATTATATTTTCATTTTTGTATCTTGTGGATTTTTAGTTTTTATAAAATTTTGTAAGATGTTTTGAGTTCCAATTTGGGGGAATGAGAGAATATAAATCATCATCATCAGGAACTCAGTCATGATATTTTTAGCCACAATTATTTTTTTCTGAGACACTGGCACATTGTATGCAGATATTCTTTGAATATTTCTTAGATAAAAAAACACTTCTCTAAGACCATGCCCAGGTCAAGCCATAGTAAGCCCTGTCTAAAATTAAGATCTTTAGACCCTTGGTCTTAAGATCAAATGTTGATACTGTAACCATACTTTCTTATTAATGGGACTCCCTGACTTCCTCATAGTGAGGCATTGGAGCATGTGATGCCCTCCCAGCTCCAGGAATTCCTGGATTAGCTAGATCCATTTCAATCTGGCTTCAGGCCCAGCTGTGGGACAGAGATGGTTTTGGTCACCTTGGTAGATGACTGATGAAAGGAAGCTGATGGGGCCAGAAACAAGCCCCAAGGACACACTGCAGGATAGCAGTGTGCCAATAGTTCTCAACTGGAAAAGAGATCAGGTAAGAATGCATTCTATCACCCTACCTGTTCAATATGTATGCAGAAAATATAATATGAAGAACAGAAGAAGGAGGAGTGAAGATAGGAGGGAGGAATATCAACAACCTGAGATATGAAGATGACACTATACTACTAGTGGAAGATATCATAGACCATAACAATTACTAATTAAGATAAAGGAAGAAAGTGCAAAGGGAAGCTTACTGCTGAACAAAAATAATGACCACAGCAGATCTACATAAAGTCAACCTAAATAATGAGGTAATCCAAAGAAAAAAATCCTGTACCTTGGATCAAACATTGATCAGAACAGAGACTGCAGTCAATAAATAAGAAAAGGCCATGAAAGAATTAGGCAAGATCTGAAAGTGTAAAGATATATAACTGAGGACTAAAGTTAGAATCATCCAAGCCATTATATTCTCCATCACCATATGCAGATGTGAGAGCGGGATAGTAAAGAAAGTGGACAGGAAGAAAATAAACCCATTTCAGATGCTGTGCTGGAGAAGGGTGCTGAGGATACCATGAACAACCAAAAAGACAAATAAATGGGACTTCAAACAAATCAAACCCGAACTCTTCCCTAGAAGCCAAGATGACAAAAAGGGTGTCTTTGGCTACATCATGAGAAGGCATGGCTCACTAGAAAAGACAAAAATGCTAGGGAAACTAGAAGGCAGTAGAAAAAGAAGACTGCACACCAAATGGATATACTCAATCATGGAAGTCATGGGCCTGAATTTACAGGCCTAAGCAGAACAATGGAAGATAGAGGATCTTGAAGATGTCTCATCCACAAGGTTGCCATGAGTCAGGACTGTATGTGAGGCTGCCTATGGAAACTGTATGGAAACATCAGTGGCTCCAAAACTCTGGAACTAGGCTGTTGACTGGAGCTGGATACAGGGATCATGTGATTCCTGCCAGTCCATTTCTGAGCAAAATACAAAAGGGTTGGTTTTAAAAAGCCATATACTGCTTGGTTCAGGTTCATTCAAAGATCATGTTATCTAAACCAAGGATTTGTGTTTGCAGGAGAGGACTTTCTCACAGTCTCACTGTCTTCACAGGTGTTGTTGGTGAGGACTAAGGAGAGAACCTTCTCTGTGACAACTCCCATGCTGTGGACTATTCTTCCACAGGTGGTTCAGTTGGCATCCTCCTTTCTCTCTTTCTGTCAGCTTGGAGAAAACATTTTTATTTAAGGAAGCTTTTTGAATTGTAATTATGGAAATAGGTATTAATGTGGTGTGCTTTGTTTTTTAAATCTTTAAATTAGATTATATTAGAAATATGTTTTAAACATTTTAGTTGTTTTAACCATGTTTTTAATAATATTGTTATTTAATACACTTTTAAACTTTTGTAATCAACATTTTAGCTCTTATTTTTTTAAAAATGATTGTAAGCCACCTTGGATGTCATTTTGGGAGAAAGGCAGGATATAACTGCAATACATAAATACATAATTCACAATATTTCATAATTTATATTTTCAGAAGCCAAACATTGTTAAAAGTGAAGAAGTCAGATGAAATGAAAATTCACAGTTATTTTCTTAGATGTGACTCTTACAGACACATCTAAAGCAAACAAACATTCCACACACACTTACACCAACTATCCGTGACTGAGATCAGTTTTCTAAGTGCCCTGAGGATAAATCAGCATTGAATCAGAATGTATGTCAGAACTCAAGTGATTTATGAAGCTGTTTACTAAACTATATTGAACTGCTTGTGCTTCACTGATGCCAGGTATGGGGAAAACTCATGCATGACAAGTAGACAATATTTTGTGTGCTTCCCACTTTGAGGATTTTGCCTTGTGTGACTTTCCAAAATGTGTGTTTTGAGGAAATAGGTTCTTGCTGATGGAGTGCTGGTTCTGCATATAAAAAGAGGCAAAAAGTTATTTGGGAGGGGAAAGAGGGATTAAAACTCTGACATCTAGCACTGAATTCCAATTTTACAGGACAAACTGAACCAATATTTTAAAGCAATAAACCACTTCAAGATGCCAGCTATTAAATGGCATATAAACTGGAGCATGAAGTGTTTTTTTTTTAATGCCCCCCCCCCCCCAACCCAGGCAATTCATCATATCCCATGAGTAGTTTTAGCTCAAGTGTGCAGAGAGGGGGCGGGAAAGGTAAAGAAAATATAAAGTAGCTTTTCTCAGTCTGGTGCACTCTCAATATACTGGGCTAATGTTCACTGGATATACTGCCTGCCTGGAACCAATGAGTGTTGAAGTACAAAACATTTGGGGTCAATACAAGGAAGGTAGCACATTGGTATTTGAGGTGAATGTGATGAATTCCAGGACAACCCTAAATTATCCCACCACAGATATAACACTTTGTACTATTTATAGTATATATACTATATTAACTGATTATGTTTCTAACTTCAATCATCATCATCATCATCTCTATGTATACCTCCTCCACCCTCTCAAGAGTGGGACTCATAGTAGCTTACAAATTAAAATAATGACAATATATTTAAAAAAAACAACAACATACAAAACATCAGTTTTATAATAGAATCAACCAATTCACAATATAAAAGCAATTTAAAATGGCAAAAACAGTTATTTTCAAAGCTACTTGGAGTAAAAAAAGATGTATTTGACAGTTTTCACTTTTCAAGGAGGGAGTATTCTAGCCTTTCTAGGACAGAAGTTCTGAAACTTAGGGCAGCCACTGGAAAGGCCCTATCTTTGTGTCAGCACCAATCATAATTCTGAAATTGATGGAATTAACAAAAATACTTTATCCTGAAAATGGCTGCTTCCAGGAAGGTTTTTTTTATGGGGATATTATCTGTCAGGTAGATTGGAAACAGCTTACTAGCGGAAAGGAGAAATGCAATTGGTTACTCTAAACCTCAACCTCTAGACCACCCCTCCCTGTAGTTTCATGTCAATATTGAATGGCATGAGGGTCAGAATGGAGCCCCGAGGAACTCCACAGAACAATGACCAAGGAGTCAAACAGGAATCTTTCTCCATGTCTTCTGGGTACTACTCCCCTTTAGGAAAGAATGAAGCTACTATAAAACAATGCACTTTGGCATTGAAAGCTACCAAAATGTCTATCAGAACCCACAAGGACATACTCCTCCACACCAAATCCTGGCAAAGGTCTTTTATCAAGATGTCCAATGCATAACCATTTCTGAAATTTATTTAGAAAATCTGTTTCATACAGATATTTATGGTAATGGGAGGTGACCACACATTATATTATTTCCTTGTTCAAAAATGTAATGTTGAACACTTTCCAGTACTTAACCATTATAAAGGGATCCATATTGCATAGAAACAATTGTGTCTACTTTCTTGACCATAAAATTAGCACTCTTTCATTTTATGAGTATGCATACAATATCATAGGCATAAGATAAATGTGTACACAGTATTAGACTGACTAAAATTGCTTAAAATAACTTTTCAAATTACTGTTTCTTTAACAGGCCTAGTTTACATCCCCAAATAAGAATAATCAACACAGATATGTTACTGACAGCTAAAGAAACAATGTACTATCTGGTAGGGTCTTGAGTACACATAGTATCCTTGAAAGGTTCTACCCTACCTTTACTGGAAATTTTCATCTGGTCAAGCAGGTGTAGTAACTTTAGATGATCTCCATCAGCTAACACTTAGGCTTCAGTTCTTCTATGGAGGCTGCCTGAGGAACTACCTCTTTTCTCTCTGAGAGTCTTCACCTCTTACCTTGAAGATTCTCAGCTCCCAATCTGGATCCTTAATTTTTGTTGGGGTTTTTTTGGGGGGGGGAGGGAAGGGTTGCCACCACTGTGTTGTTCTTACCAGCTGACCTATCCCTCAAGTTCTTGCCCTCCTTAAAATCCTGACTAGGATCTTCAAATGTTTCTACTGATTCTTAACTCTTAACAGCCAGAACCATCCAGTCTGTCAATTTCATAGTGACCAGCATTCCACCAAGCCATCATTTTTTAAAACATTGTAAATCCAAAAAAAGTACTTGTAGACTTTTCAGTTAACCACAATCAGGTTATATCCATTTGGATTCCTCTTTGCCATATTAAATCCAAATTAAAGTGGAATTTTTCATACCCTTTCAACTTCATTTCTTGAAAGATATGTGTTATCCACCGGTGACCCAGTGTTTAGAAGATCTTTAATGCTTACAATATTTGAAAGAATGATATATAAACAAAATTTACAAATGGACTTATATTTTAGACATTTGGTCAGCTTTTATATAAACTTACTTCTAATGTAGTTATTCCTCCTTTCATGTTTTTAGTTTTCTGCTTTTGTTATAATGGAACAGTATTGTATATAACTGAGATCGCTTTTGATTTTTTTGATTTTTAAGAATGGGTCGAATCTGTGACTCTTCTTCATGGATTGCTATCTCAAACAGGTTGGATTTGACATCCCTTTTCATATGGACATGAGTTATATCATACTTGGATTAAATGCATTATTCTCCAAACTTCTGCAGGTCTGGTTTCAAGGATCAGTGCCACTTGGCATCTGCTGAAGTCCTCTTCTAATATAATCTATGGGAGAAAAGATGTTTTCCTGTACAGTGGCTAAGTTTCCATCCTGTTTATAAGTGATAAAGATTGTAATGATATGACAATGAGTCACCCATAGAATTCAAACAACAAATTGTAGAACTATATTGGAAAATATACTTATTTGGAGACAGATCCTAGAATCCCCAAGCTAGCATGGTCACTGAGTGATTTAGGGATTTCCCAAAAAAGTAACCTTTTCTAATTTTTTTCCCCATTGATTGAACATAAGATGGCTCAGGAAAATTAAATTCTTAGAAAATCCATATATATATATATATATATATATATATATATATATATATGCAAAGCTGGAGAACTGGTAAGTTATCTGTTAAATGGTTAATATTGTAACTTATGATTGTTTCATAGCCAAAGAACTGTCATATCAAAACTAAATATTTGGTATCCTGTAATAGTAATGAGTTCATACCTTGGCATGTTGTATATTATTAAACTCCCTTATAGAATCTTCTTCATGTGGGTCAGCTTCAGGCATCTTGTAAAATATAGCTTTCTAGCCAGATGGTTAAAGAGATTGTCACTGAATTAGCTTAGAACAACTATCTTCGTATCAGTTCAGTATATGTTGCATAAAGGGCAAACAATTTTTCTTTGTACTGATTGTGCATCTGCCCATTTTCCACTTTGTTGGGCCCTATCTGAGGTGTCACTTCTGTAAACCAGTCATGACCAATAAAAAACCTGTTCATAAGATAGCTTTCACACACTTTCTCTCTCTCTCTTTCTCATTCTCTCTCTCACACACATACACACTTATTCTAGCAAGGTCTGTGTGTGTGTATCATTTTCAACTATATATAAAATATGATAAAACATATAAATTAATAAGAAGTGATTTTACACAGTAAATTTAAATGCCACTTCTCTTGAATGATAGGCAGTTCTTGTTCTTTATTGGGGCTATGCTACAGATTTGGCCAAATCATGTATAATCAAATGAACTGAGCTGATTCAGACCAATTAAACTGGCTCTAGAGTGTACTGAATAGCTCTATTCAATTCTAGAATAGAACTCCATATTCCAGAGTTCTTTGGACCAATTCAGAGATCCACATGTCAAAAATAAGGGAGTGAAAGTTTGACATGGCCACATAGGTAACATGCCAAGATGATATATAAGATGAGGAAAGGGAGGAGTCAAGCTGGGTTGTGCATGTCGATAACAGCATCATGAAGTAGCCTAGAGCATGAATCTCACCAGCACACTATTATGCAGCTTGTGTTGAGATATATACAATTGCCCCTCCATTTTTGCTGACCTGAAGTCTGCATCCCTTGCCTGTTTGTGGGTGGCAAATAGAGGGGGACAAAATGGCCCATTCAAGCCTATGGGGCTTGAATATTTGTAGTTTTTTTTTTTTAAGGGGGGGGGTTAAAGAAGGACTTGAACTTGGGGAAGTACTAAAGTCCAAGTCTTCTATGGGATATTTTATACTATGTTTACAGTGGCTAGGGAATAGACTGGCTAGGGAATAGACTGATAGAGCCAAAGCTCTCCAATGAATTATAATTTATTTGGGGATTTGAACATACAAAGACACTCTACCATACACTCATACACACAAGAATTGAGGAATAAAGTAATTAACTTGGGGCCTTTGCAGACTGCCAGAAATAGTGCAAATTGAGTCCACTTTAAGGGTTAGGGTTAGTGGTAGGGAATCATGGGAATTATTTCTTTTCTGAGACATTGAGCCTTCTCTGTTCAAGAGCTCTGGTGCCACAACAAAATACAGTTCCCATGATTATCTAACCCTTAAAGTGGACTCAATTTGCACTATTTCTGGCAGTCTGCAAAGGCTTTGGATAGGAAACACAAGACTTTCTAATGTGTTAATTACCTGAAGGAGGATGATCCAACAATGTACGAAGATGGATAGAATCAACCATTATGAAAAGGGAAAGGACAACAGAAAGAGTTGGGACCCATGTCAGAGTTCACAGTAGCACAGTGGCACAATGAAATCTAACCAGACCCAATGTGCCTGAGATTTTTGGAATCTTTTATACACTTAAACCTAGCCTGAGGCAAAGAGTTACTATTGTATATCAAAGGATTCTGATTACTACTCTTTGAAGTAAACAATTTCTGAGGAGATGGGATGTTAATGTTATCTCATCTTCAGAAAGACACATCCTGGCTGGTACAAATAAATCTTCTAGGTGTGAATGTTCTGCATTGCAGATCCTAGGCTTGGCCCTTTTGATCTGCAAATTGTTGTAAGTGCAGATATGACCTTTCAGGTGCCTACGTGATGTGCTTGCCTTGGATCTATGGCAATCAGGGCTTTTCCCAGTCTAGAGTCATGGCAGGGAGCCAAAAGGGATATTTATATTAAATCAACCACTGTAACAGGAAGGTCCAGAATGGATCCCCTATGAAAATGGAGGGGTGTCTGTACGTAGTAAATTTCCTCCAGCATTTCTTCATTCTGTTAGTAGCAAATCACAAAAGAACTATTTTGAAGGATGGGCATCTGTTGGTGACACTGAGTCTTTATTACATTAGTTTTTCTCTTGCTGAATAGTCTAGCTTAATCCTCTGTCTTATTCATTGTTTCTCTATTTAATGTAACTGTGTTTTTCAGGCAGCTAAACTTAGGGGGGGAAGCAGACGGGCAGCCGTGGGCCACCCTGGGAAGCTGCGCCGCAGGGCAGAGGTATCCCCACACCTCAGCCCCGCGGCGCAGCTTCGCCGCCCCTGGAAGGAGCGCTAAAATAGTGCTCCTTCCACAAATCGCCAAAGGTGCACTGGAAAAAGCTGTCGGCGCACCTTTGGCGACTCTTCTGCCGCAGCATGTATGGACGCTGCAGCAGGAGGTCATCCTCGGAGTGCCGGCCGTGCGGAGGGCCAGCTGCTCTGAGGACGACTTGGGGAATGGGTTGGGGCGCCCACCGTGCGGCTGCCCCACCCCTTCCCTGCCCCCAAAACAGCGCTTTTAGCCGTCTGCTTCCCCCCTTACTCTCCTCAGCCAACACAGTTATCCCTAGTTAATGCTGCTTCTTATAGAAAGTGGACAATCTAACTCAGCAGAGCATTGTCTGGAACAAATTAGAGGTGGGAGAGACCTTTGGTTATCTACCTTCACATTAGGTAGCTAATCAGCAAGAACAAACAGTATTACAGCATCAGCAGTCTGATGGAACAGCTTCAGAAGCAGTACCTAGTGATCTTACTCAGGACAGAAGCAGTAGAAAAGCAGTTAGAACCAGGGCAAGACCCAGAGAGCAAAAATGAAAGTGGATGGAAGTAAAATTCATCTTCTTGCCCTCCCCTCTCCCCCAGATCTCGAAGATATTGTGTGGAGAAGTTTGGATAAATGGGAGGGAAGTCCCAGTGCTAGCCCAGATCACTGCATGCCTTAAGGAGGACCAGGGGAATTCTCAAGGGAACTTTACCAGCATGCCGCAGTAAAGATTATGAAATTATCTTCCAGTCTGTGAACATCTGGAAGATAATTTCATAATCACAAAAAGTCAACATGGGTTTCAGAGAAACAGGTCATGCCAGACAAATCTGATCTCTTTTTTTGATAAAATTACCAGCTTGGTAGATGAAGGGAATGCTGTGGATATAATATATCTTGATTTCAGTAAGGCCTTTGACAAGGTTCCCCATGACATTCTTGCAAGCAAGTTGGTAAAATGTGGGCTAGACAAAGTAACTGTTACATGGATTTGTAATTGGTTAACTGGTCGAATGCAAAGGGTGCTCAACAATGGCTCCTTTTCAACTTGGAAAGAAGTGACCAGTGGGGTGCCACAGGGCTCTGTCCTGGGCCCAGTGCTATTCAATATTTTTATTAATGACTTGGATGACGGTATTGGGGGCATAGTTATCAAATTTGCAGACGACACCAAATTAGAAGGAGTAGCTAATACCCCAGAGGACAGGATCAAAATTCAAAATGACTTGAACAGACTAGAAAGTTGGGCCAAAGCTAACAAAATGAAATTCAACACAGAGAAATGTAAGGTACTGCACTTAGGGCGGAAAAACGAAAAGTACAGATATACGATGGGGGACACCTGGCTGAATGAGACTATGTGTGAAAGGGATCTAGGAATCCAGGTGGACCACAAGTTGAACATGAGTCAACAGTGCGATGCAGCAGCTAAAAAGGCCAATGCAATTTTAGGCTGCATCAGTAGAAGTATAGTGTCTAGATCAAGAGAAGTAATAGTGCCACTCTATTCTGCTTTGGTCCGGCCTCACCTGGAATACTGTGTCCAGTTCTGGGCACCACAATTCAAAAAGGATGTGGAGAAACTGGAGCGTGTCCAAAGGAGGGCAACTAAAATGGTGAAGGGTCTGGAAAGCAAGCCCTATGAGGAACGACTTAGGGAGCTGGGGATGTTTAGCCTGGAGAAGAGAAGGCTGAGAGGTGATATGATAGCTGTGTTTAAATATTTGAAGGGATGTCATATCGAGGAGGGAACAAGCTTGTTTTCTGCTGCTCCAGAGACTAGGACCCGAAACAATGGATGCAAGCTGCAAGAAAAGAGATTCCACCTCAACATTAGGAGGAACTTCCTGACAGTAAGGGTGGTTCGACAGTGGAACACACTCCCTTGGAGAGTAGTGGAGTCTCCTTCCTTGGAGGTCTTTAAGCAGAGGCTGGATGGCCATCTGTCGGGGATGCTTTGATTGGGAGTTCCTGCATGGCAGGGGGTTGGACTGGATGGCCCTTGTGGTCTCTTCCAACTCTATCATTCTATGATTCTATGATTTACCAGGTGGACTGGTGACAAATAAATTACCGTATGTTCCCTCTGCTCCCTACTTTACTGTTGGATCTCATCAGTTTCCAGCCCCCTCCACTCCACTTATATCTGGTGTGATGCCCAACAGATGCCCATTCTCTATCATGAGCAGGTGAGATTATTTGTGATCATAGCAGTAGTGTCATGACCAAGTAACATGGACAGCTCAATGTAACATTGACATTCTGCATGTCAACATATGCTAGGTTGTCCACTGTGTCCCCGCCCCCTTGGACATGTCCTACAGCCTCTGAAACCCTTTTTCTACATCCCCATGCCCTACAGCCTCTGAAAGGCAACTATACCATGTCTCATAGGGAGTGGGCAGAACTGGAGAAGTAGCTAGTTATATATTCATAGGGAGACACAGAATCATTGAAGCAGTGCTGAGATCCAACAGGCTTCTTCAGAGATCTCAGGGATACTGTAATTATTCCATGTGTTGCCATGGGAACATAGCAAGATGTTTCTCTGATCCTGCCCAGTTCCCAGGAGGGATGGAATGGCTATACAGGGGAGGGGGGAGGGCTTTAGGGGCTCTATATTAACTCTGAGGGGGAGCTCTGAAGAGGAAGAAGGGAATATCAACCTCTGCAAAATCCAAAAAAGGACATATGCAAACCTATGTGGGCATATCCAACTAGCAGGGTGCAAGCCAGAGGAATTCCTATACGGAGTGTTTCCCTGATGTGGAGAAGACAAAGACCATGGTATTGGAGGAGTCAGAGGTAGTGTGCTGGGCCCATTCTGCTTCTCAAGTGAAGAACTTCCATATGAAGAGATTGGCTGACTGGGGCTTCTATCACACAAATAAACATGATGATGATGATGATAAATAATCTACATCTGTTGAGACAGAATCTCATGTATATCTTCAGAAACAAACTCTGAATTCTGGGACTACCTTGTTGTGTTGTAACACTATTCACTAGATTTAGTTTGGGCCATAGTTATACACCTACAGAGATCTTTAGAAGCATCCAGGCCTTCACTGTCTATAACTGTCATTCCCAATCTCTGGTCTTCAAATGATTTGGACTCCCAGATCCCCAGCTCACATGACCAAAGATGAGCATTTCTAGGAGCTGAAATCTTAGCAGTCCAGAACTTGAGAATCATAAGTCTACAAGATCTCTTATATCACCCTTTAGTATGCCACTATCACCCACTAGTTTCAATACTCTTATAGTGTACTGCTCCCATCTAACTTTAAGTTCAAGGCTTTGGTTTCTGCTAGCTACATGTAGGCTGTTAGTACTTGACAATGGGCTAATACAGGCTGAACAAATAATCCAGTTTGAGCTCACTTTAACTGTCCTGGCTCAATGCTACAGTATTCTGGGAACTGTAGTTTTGTGAGACATTTAGCCTTCCCTGACAGAGGGCTCTAATACCACAATAAACAACAATTCTCAGGATCCCCTAGCATTGAGCCAGGGCAGTTAAAGCAGTCTCAAGGTCTATAGGAAGCCCCATATTCCTCTGAATATTGTGAATCAGGGGCAACAGATTAGGTAATGTTATCACCTGGACTATGAAATTCCAGAGACATTTCACTTACCATTATTGGAAAAAGAACACTGGCCAACTAGACTACGTGGAACCTAGTCTGATCTAGGAATATAACTCTAATCATAGAATCATAGAGTTGGAAGAGACCACAAGGACCATCCAGTCCAACCCCCTGCCATGCAGGAACTCAAAATCAAACCATCCCCGACAGATGGCCATCCAGCCTCTGTTTAAATACCTCCAAAGAAGGAGACTCCACCACACTATGAGGGACTGTGTTTAACTGTCGAACAGCTCTCACTGTCAGGAAGTTCCTCCTAATGTTGAGGTAGAATCACTTTTCATGTAGCTTGCATCCATTCTTCTGGGTCCTATTCTCTGGAGTGACAGAAAACAAGTTAGTCCCCTGCTCAATATGACATTCCTTCAAATATTTAAAGAGGGCTATCATATCCCCTCTTAGCCATCTCTTCTCCAGGCTAAACATACCCAGTTCCCTAAGTTGTTCCTCATAGGGCATGGTTTCCAGACTGAGGCAAAGAAATTGTTGAGTAGTTCTGCCTTTTCTCTGTCCCCTGTTAGAATTTCTCAATCTTCTCTGTACAGTGGCCCTACCATTTCCTTTTTTTTTTTTTTTTTTTTTTTTTTTTGGTACAGACATACCCCAAAAAGTCCTTTTTATTGTCCTTAAATCCTCTAGCAAGCCTGAGCTCATTCTGTGCTTTGGCTTTCCTGACTTTACCCCTATATGAGCTAGCTATTTGTTTGAATTCCTCTAGTGATTTCGCCCCTTTTCCATTTCTTATACATCTCCCGTTTAAAATTTAGTTCAATTGAAAGTTCTTTTGTCATTCAACCTGGTTTCTTGAAACACCTCCCATTTTTCCTTTTCATTGGAACAGTTTGAGATTGTGCCTTCAGGATCTGCCTTTTGAGAAACTCCCATCCATCCTGAACTTCCTTCTCCTTTAGTATTGCTGACCATGGGATCACTCCCAGTGTTTCCTAAGTTTATTGAAATCATCTCTCCTAAAGTCTAGAATGAGTGTTTGACTATGCCTAGCTTCTCCTTTCAACTGTATAAGAAACTCCAGGATAACATCTTCATTCCACCTAAGGATCATACCAATTGCACCCCATTGACCAGGCCAGCCCTGTTGTTTAGGATGAGATCTAAAATAGCTGATCCCCTAGTTGCCTTTTCCGCCTTTTGGACAAAGAAATTGTCTTCATGGCAAGTGAGGAATTTGCTAGACCTTGAAGTATTGGCTGAGTTTGACTTCCAGCAAATATCAGGATAGTCTAAGTCACCCATCACTACTACATCTCTCCTTTCTGAGTGTGTGGTCATCTGTTCGAAAAAGGCATCATCCAATTCCTTAGTCTGACTTGGGGGTCTATAGTTGATTCCCACAATAACATCCCGGTTGTTTCTTTCCCCTTTGATTTTTATCCAGATTCTCTCCACCTGATTTCCAGGATTTAAGTCCTGCATCTCTTCACAGGTGTAAACATCCCTGACATATAATGCTATTCCCCCTCCTTTCCTGTTTGGTCTATTTCTGATAAAAAGGTTATACCCCTCTATTCCAACATTCCAGTCGTGAGACTCATCCCACCAGGCTTCAGTGATGCCTATTCTATAATATTTGCTTTGTTGTGCTAGAAGTTCAAGCTCATCTTGTTTATTTCCCATACTCGTGCATTAGTGTAGAGCAGGGATAGGCAACCTTTCCCCTTTAAGGGCCGAGAGACTTCAGCTCCCAGAAGCCTCAGCCATGTTGGCCAATAGTCCCATGTTGGCCAATAGCTCCTAGGATTCTGGGAGCTGAAGTCCCTCGGACCTTAAAGGGGAAAGGTTGCCTACCCCTGGTGTATAGAGACTAAGAGCATATGTCTTCCCCACTTGCTGCCTGTGTGAGGTTTTTTCCTCCCACTATTGGACCCTTGCATCATTTGCCTTGCTCCCTCTATAACACTTTGACTATTATTTCCAGCCCGTGATGTACTCCTGCCTTCTAAGATACCTATCAAGATACTGTCTCCCTCCCCACCATGACTCAGTTTAAAGCCCTCCTGATCAAATGTTTGAGACTATTGGCAAAAACGCTTCTTCCAACTGATATGAGATGCAGCCCATTTCTTGCTAGAAGTCCACCTTCATGGAACCACAGCCTGTGATCTAAGAATCTGAATCGTTCTTGGTGGCACCATCTACAGAGCCAGTCATTCACGTCTGCTATCTTCCTCTACCTTCCTGGACTATGCCCTTCAATTTGGGAGAAGAGATGAGATAACAACCTGTGCATCCAGCTCTTTCAGCTTCCTACCCAAACCCTCATAATCCCGTCTGATATTCTGAAGATTGTGCCTTGCAGTATCATTAGTTTCCACATGGACCAAGACACAGGGATAATGGTCAGTAGGCTTGTCTGGCCCACAAACCACTGCTTCTGTACTCCTCAACAAAGAGTCCCCAACCACCACCACATGCTGCCTTCGAGGCTTAGCAGTGGCTGTTCCCTGGGGTGGTACTCTTAGGGTCCCCTGCATTGTCCCTGAAGACTGTCCCTACTGCTCTTCCTTTTCATCCTTGATAAGGGAGAGAGCTTAAAATCGATTCTGTAGCTGCAAGCTCTCAGAACGATCCCTGATTTTCTTACTTCTGTGTGTGACATTCCTCCAGGTGTCCACCTCCTGTGTGCCTGAAATGACCTCCTCCTCAACAACTTCCTCTGTGTGATCCCCATCCAAGACCGTTCTTTCCATTCTGTCCAGGTAACCCTCTTGATCCCTAATATGCTGAAGTGTAGCTACCCGGGCCTCCAGCTGCTTGACTTTCTTTTCCAGGAGGGCTGTGAACTTGCACTTGGTGCAGGTGAAGTTCCCCAGATCTCTTGGTAAGAAAACAAACATCCCACAAGTGTTGCCGGTGACTGCAGCAACTCCCTCAGTGCCCATATTGAGAAATCTTAAGTAAGCACTGAAACAGGACGGTGGGCTTCTCCCCGAAAAAGTCCCCTGGTAAAGATCCACGTAAAGGCCCCCTGTTTTCTTGGTCTTTTCAACAGGCTCTGTCAGCAAGCTCAATCAACTGGGTTTCTAACTCTACAGAGAGCTCTTGGATGCTACCTTATTCTGGAGACAAGTCTCTGTCTCTCTTCCTCTGCGCAAAAAACAACAATCTCAAAGGCCTTTAAATTATTATTATTATTATTATTATTACCTCTAAAAAGAAAGGTCAAAGCCCCCCTTCTACCTGTACTGTACTTTTCCTTGTCCTATGAAAAAATTCCTAGTATAAACTGACCTGGAAGCCTCTGGAAGGAATTGTGTAGAGCTAATTGGTTGGCTCCACACCCTATTGACTCACAAATGTGACTCACCAAAGCCCCACCGGCTCAGCAACAGTCACACTTTCCCCAAGTGTTTTTAAAAATAATTTAAACACTTAACCACTCAATATGGCTGCTCAGAAACTGCTTTCCTTCTCCTTTGCTGGCAGAAACTGACCTGGAAAGCCTCGTTCTCCTTCTCTCTTCCTGGCAGAAACTGACCTGGAAAGCCTCCTTCTCCTTCCTAGTAGAAAGTGACCTGGAAGCATCTGGGAGGAGTTGTATAGAGCTAATTGGCTAGCTCCACCTCCTATTGACTCACAAATGTGACTCACCAAAGCCCCACCCATTCAGCAACAGTGTTTTTTTTTTAAATTAAACACCCACACAATATGGCTGCTCAAAAACTGCTTTCCTTCTCCCTTGCTGGCAAAAACTGACCCGGAAAGCCTCCTTCTCCTTCTCTCTTCCTAGCTGAAACAGACCTGGAAAGCCTCCTTCTCCTTTTCCTTCCTAGTAGAAACAGACCTGGAAAGCTCTGGGAGAAGTTGTATATAGCTAATTGGCTAGCTCCACCCCCTATTGACTCACAAATGTGACTCAGCAAATCCCCACCCACTTAGCAACAGTCACACTTTCCCCAAGTGTTTTAAAAAAGAATTTAAACACTCACCCACTCAATATGGCTGCTCAGAAATTGCTTTCCTTCTCCCTTTCTGGCAGAAACTGACCTGGAAAGCCTCCTTCTCCTCCCTAGCAGAAACTGATAATATAATGATAATATAAAATCCATTGTTGAATTTGTTATGTATATATTTTCTGCCCATTCTCATATTTGTTTGAAGCAAATTAAAACAAATATATTTTCCTGCTTATATTTTAAATCTTGAGAGGGCCGCTCACTATACAGCTTGCTGTGGAGGTACACTTTACAGACAAAATCTAACATTAGTTCCATAAAAAGCAGACCCATTGAAATGATTGGGACTTATCTGTTAAAACTATGGTCCAAAATACACTGCAGAAATAATCCAGTTTGAAGCTACTTCAATTGTCTTGGTTCAATGCTAGGGAATCCTGGGAATTGTAGTTTATTGTGGCACCAGAGCTCTTTGACAGAGAAGGCTAAATGTCTCACAAAATTACAGTTCCCAGAATTCCCTTGCATTGAGCCAGGGTAGTTAAAGCAGTCTTAAACTGGATTCCTTTGATTTCAACCAGTTCACTCTAAGTAGGGCTAACATTGGATTAAGCCTCTTCTCAATAACATGAGAAAAATAAAAAGCTTACACAAATATTTTGAAGATGAAGTTGAGTCACATTGGCTTCAAACAGACTGACAGCTTGGAGTGGCCAGAGACCGCTACAGGCCTGATCGACTCCTGGTCAGTGCAGGACTATGGTGATCAAACACCGTAGTCCTGAGGCTGGCTGCTGCCATGATCTGGAATGACCACCAGCAAGGAGCAGTTTTTCCCCATTCCTTTTGCAGCTAGCTTTAGGCCACGTTAGCTGGCCTCAGCATGGCTTCTGGCTGATCTGAGGGCATGCATCATTTGTACACCACACCCCTTGATCAGCCCTAATGCGGCACTTTTTGCCCATCTATTTTATGCCAAAATCATCTTTGTCTCTAGATTCACCCAAACATAAAGTATTTTTATTTCTCAAAATTATGTACAGTCACTTACCAAAGAACATTTGAAAGAGATTACCTTTTTAAAGGCCTGGATCTAAAAGGAGTGATTACAATTCACAATAAATACAAACTCAAGGAATCAAATACATAAAGCTAGTGTGATAAGAATGTAAAAGATGCATTCATTTGGGGTTAAGATATAATTAGGTCAATAAATTATTTATGAATGCTTTTTGTTGCTGTCACAAGTTAAACTCTCAAATACACCAGGAATTGTAAAAAATGGCATCAATAATAAATCTCTCTCTCAATCTCTCCCTCCCTCTCTCTCACACACATACACACATACAAGTGAAGCAACACAATAATAGCTTAAGGAAAGAAGAAGAAGAAGAAGAAGAAGAAGAAGAAGAAGAAGAAGAAGAAGAAGAAGAAGAAGGTTTTATGGGTATTATCCAAAGTTCTGAATGTAGCTACAAGAAGGAAGACTTCGAAAATTGCAGAAAATCATCAATTTGGCTTTGGAAGCATAAAGAAAGAATAGTGACACTTGTGACCTTAGGATTGTGTTGTGCTCAACCAAACTTTAAACCTGTCAGAAAAGAACACTGATGAACAAAAAGGGAAGGGAAGAGGGTCACAATCCACCAGAAAACCCAGTCTTACTGTTGAGCTGGCTGGCTGGCAGTTTTATCCACATAAAACAAGGTACTCTCCATGCTGAGAAGAGCTGTTGAATTTAGAAATTACTGGTGAATTAGAATTTGGCTCAATATTGCACTTGAGAAGAGCTTATCAAAATTCACAAATTTTATAACTGAGATAACAAGATTTTGGATTTTAAAAGCCTCTAAACAGATGCATCCATCTGTAGATGTAACACATTTAGAACAAAGACACAATGTTTGGAGCAATTTCACAATATTTAGTTCAGCAATCATGATGGCCAGATGATCACAGAGTAGTCTCTGACAATGCTGGCTCTTCGGCTTAGTAACGGAGATAAGCACCATCCCCTATGGTCAGACATGACTTGACAACCTTGTTAATGGGGAATACCTTTACCTTTCTATAGGGAGATGCAGACCACCCCAAAGAAGTAACTCCATGCCACCTCATTCAGCACCACATGCTGCGGCCCCAATCTGGCACTTTGATGGCTCTAAAGTAAGTGGCAAAATGCCACTCCTTTTTAAAACAGCAAAAGGGCAACCTTGCCACTATGGCGACACTTTTCAGTGCTCCTTTTGGCATTTGCTGTGTTGTTGCCATGCTGAAGGAGTGCTGTAACACCACCCACAGTGCAGGCAGGAGGGCGACATGACACCGGCATCAGGGTGGAGTCAGGGCAGGCAGCATGCAGTTGCCACGGCCCCACTCCACCCTGATACCAGCAGTTTTTGCTGGTCTGTTTAGCCCCTATTTCCCCATTCTTACACACACATAAAAGCTTTCTGCAAGTGCACACCAGTATTGGGCTATACACAGTATTGTTTGGCTAGAAGCTGCAAGGTTACTGGGAAAGAGACATTGCAACATGAATCTGTGATGCACACACACACACACACACTTTCTCTTGAAACACACAACTAGGAACATTTAGGAGGACAACATTAATAGATGGAACAGTATTTAATTTACTTATATATTCATTTTATAATTCAGTTTGTAAAGACTGGGAATGACTACACATCCCATGGCTCATGGAAGCACTGTATACTCTCTTTCATCTGCTGTCACCCTGAAATAGTAATTATACTTCTGTATACTACAATGCTGTGTTCACTGTGAAATTTGAAGTCATTACAAATTTATGCAAATGTTTAGTCTTCTTGAATAGCAGACTTAACAGTATATTAAGTTGCTAAATGACTAACTGATGAATATAATTATGTACAAGTGTAATTCTCTTTAAATTATATTTCAGTGGATGATGGTAAATATGCCATCTTCTCTGGAACAGGCAAAGAACTTTAAAGGAAATCATTAGCAGGAGTTGTGAGCACTTTCCAGCCAGAGAAGATATTAAATTAACAAATGACTGCCAGTTTACAGAAGTAAACTGCCTCCAAACTGTAGATTATTTCTTGTTGCCAAATTGAATAGCTCACTCATCAAAATGCAAAACATTGAAGTACTTCTTAGGACAATGGAGGATTAGTATGTAGTCCACTTGTTAATGCATAATATATATTGCCATGAATGAGACTAATAAGTAAATTGAATGTTGAACTGAACATGTTCTTTAAATATATTTTAGTTAAAAGTTGGGGGTTACAAGAAAGTGAGAAAGTTGCCTGAAATTAATGCCATCTAGACATTATCTTAGTGGTGCCTTCAAAAAAACTTATTTTGTGATCCTAGCAGGAATGATACATCTTGCAGTGATACTCACTACAGTTCCAGCAGTGAGTGGCCTCATTTATTTAACCCAGCACCTCCTTGCCACAGACCTAGGAATATAGGACCACCCAGATTTTGTTGGACTCCCATCAGCAAGTAAGAAGCACATCTTCTCCTCACCTAGAGCAGAGTGGGTGCATGCTATGGAGCCCAGAGGATTACACCAGTTAGTTTTTGGCTCCTTCAGAGCTCCCGGTAAACACAACTGCCATTTTGGGTGACTAGACAAGTTAACACATCCCTCCTAGCCACTGTGTGTGTGTGTGCTGTTTTACATGGGCTAACTCTCTAAGCAGTCTACTGTAGCTGTTTTAGTTAGGTTGTGGTAGGTGGGGTTGTGTTTGGGAGTATGCTCAGGCTTTGAGAGAATCCGTAGAGTCTGAACGTAGATATGGAACCCCCAAAGGGCTACATATTGTCAACAGGTCACACAACTCCCACCTATGAACTAAGGTGAGCACAGGATGCATTGTCAACATTGTGGTTTACTTCAGAATTGTACCATGCCATCATATATTGCCCAGATCCATTCCACTAGGTGATTTGATGTGATACATGCTACCAAAATCACAGTTATGCTTTAGTTAAGTGCAGTTTAAACAGGAGGGATTTGCTCATGAGGTCTAGCATTCCTTCAGGGAGCTGGATTTTCTCCTGAGACAAACTATTGTTACACTTACATGTTGTACAGAAACAAGAATGAGATGTTAGCATGTTTCACTCACCCTAGAAGTACATTTCATCCCAAAAGACCTTTGAATTTTGTACATAAACTGTATTGCATCACTCTACTGTGACATCCAATGATGAATTCACTTTTCTGATGTTAAAACAGGCTTGCTGAAAATAAGCAAGTTTGGGTGTAGGCTATGCTTTGATGAGAGACCACCTGGGGATATCTATCCTCATATGACACCTTCAGTTTCACGATGGAAAAACCCAGGAAATATAGGTAGCAAACAAATAAAATGACTATATTTGTGCCTTTCACAAATGAATCAAGGGTTTGCATAGATTGTTGAGAGCAATGCACTTGTTTTACTCTGGGAGGGGGGGAGCTCTTCCAGGCACTGTCTCTCTGAGGGACATTGTAGGCTGAAGGCTGAAGGTTACTTGGAGAAGTAACCAAAGTGACTCCAAGTAAAAATAAGGTAGAAGGACAAACCAATTTTGCAGCAAAGAACGATTATTTCTATTGTAAAAATAGAAAAAGCAGCAAAAATCAACAGAACAGTCTATAGTCAGTGCAATCTGTTTCTCAAAGTAAAACAGGGGGGAAATATCATGAAAGCTAAAACCCCTTCTCCTAACCAACCTAAGAGGTCTTGAGCTAAGCTTAAGGTACTGCAAGCTAAAACATAAAACATGGATTTTCTCACCCTCTAATGTGAAAAAGATGACTGAAGATGGGGATAGCAGAAGTTAGAGAGGCAAGTGTAAGGGAGGGGAAAGTCAGAGAGACCTTTTGGGAGGAGAGGGTTTCTAAAAGTGAAGACAACACCTCTGAGTGGGGCAAAACATGACCTTAACATGTGTTTGTAAAATGGCAAAGGTGAAATGCCCTTCTTGTTCTGATAACAGCTCTCAAGTGATCTGAGCAATTGGAGACAATGGGCTGTGTACACAGGACAAAGGCAATAAGTATAGACATTTAACTCACAATAGGGGTATACCAGTTTGATCCAGTCTGGTAGAATCTTCATTTCATGGAGGTAAACAAGACAGTTAAGCATTGCTTGCTCTCAGTCAATGCAACTATTTCCTTGTCAACAGGAAAGGGGGAGTGGGGGAATTTCCAGTTTGTTTTTTCCATGATGGACAAAGGGTCCAGACCACAGCCCTGCCTGTCCATTATGCTTTCTTGATAATTTGTGCAGACTTTGACAACAGACAGTTTTCCTGTTTTATGCATCAGAGTCTAATAATCATATTTATTGAGTGTGATGTTTAATAGGATTGCTATTAGCAATGTGGAGAATATGTATATAATGTCAATATTTTATTCATTGGAAGCATATAGGTGGCTTCTCTACAGAAAGCATATAGATTTCATATGTTAAGAACTGGAATCTGAAAACAGTGCCCTCATTATTGCCTGGTTTGTAAACAATTCACAGGGAAGAAGCACAAGGGGGGAGCTTATATATTCTATCCTCTCCCATTTATATTCAAGTCTCTTTCTCTTTAACAGATCTGTCAATTATTTGTATTTTTGTCTACACAACATCACTGATGGTGGAATATCTTTGAAAATCTTCAATTCTTTATTATTGACCCTTAATGTGTTCTCGTAGCTCTTCTGTATTATTAGACAATTATGGGGAAAAACTAGAAAAGATTATGACTGATTTATCAAAAACTCAGAAAGAGGTTGAGGAACTGAAAGATAAGACATTACAACTGGAGAAGACAATGAAAGAAATGGACATGAAACAAGAACAACAAAGAATAAAAGACTTAACAAATGAAATCAGATATAAGGAGCGATGTGTTAAAATCAGGGGTTTATCAGAATTGGTGAATGAAGACTTGTATAGCATTATGTTACTAGCTCTGAAAGAATATCTAGGATTTACTGAAGAAAGAATGGAAATGGAAATAGACAAAATCTTTAGAGTTAACTCAACAGTTGCAAGAGAAAAAAAAACCCAAGGGATATAATTGTGTGTTTTACCAGAACTAAAATAATAGATCTAATAATACAGAAGAGCTACGAGAACACATTAAGGGTCAATAAAAAAGAATTGAAGATTTTCAAAGATATTCCACCATCAGTGATGTTGTGTAGACAAAAATGCAAATAATTGACACATCTGTTAAAGAAAACGAGACTTGTATATAGATGAGAGAGGATTGAAGGACTTACATTCATGTGGAAACAGAAAAGATATCAGATAGATACAATAGAAAAAGCAAAAGAAATGGAAAAGAAATTGAGTAAAGGGGAAAAAGAATATTATGAAGAATCACAAGTCATAACACATTCCAGAAGTAGACAACAAGAAAAAGAATTGACGGGAGCTGAGAATATAAGAGAAAAAAAAAGGAATCAGAGAAAGTACGTATATTTAGAAGAAGAAGGAAAGAGGAATGTTTAGATCAAAAACAAGAACAGCATCAAGATAAAGAATATTCAGATGTAGGAAGTATACATGTTAGTGAAGAAGAAGAACAGGTAGGAGTGGAGGAAGAAAAAGTGAGAAAATATCTAGGGAAAGAAGAAGAAGAAGAAGAGAGAATACAGAAACATAAAATAAAATTATAATAAAAAACAAATAAAATAAAACTTAAGGGGAGGACGTGGTGGAACAAACCAAACCAAAAGAAACCAAAAGAAATAATAAACATAATAAAAAGAAAAAAATGGGAGTTAAAGTACTATCCTGGAATATTAAAGGTTTAAATTCAAAATATAAGAGAAATATGACATTTCATTATCTTGAGAAATTAAAAAATGATATAGTTTTTTTACAAGAAATAAGAATAATAGAAAAGGATATTAAATATATTAGAAACCTTAGATTCGGAAACTGTTACGCATCTGTTATGGAAAAGAAGAAAAGGGGCATGGTTATGTATGTAAATAAGAAATATCCCTCTAGAGAAATATTTAAAGATGAGAATGGATCGTATATAGTGGTAGAAATAAAAATGAAAGAGCAGATTATTGCAGCAATAGGAATTTACACACCTTTAGAAGGAAGGAGCAAATTCTTTGAAAAGTTGAAAAAAGAAATACAAGACCTGGAATATAGCAATATTATTATAATGGGGGATTTTAATGCTGTTATGGATCCTAAATTGGATAGAGCATCTGATATAAGAAGAACTATTGGTAAAAATTAAGGGAATTTACCACACTCTTTTTTTGAAATTATGGAGGAAATATCATTGGAAGACGTATGAAGATTTAAATATGGCAACTCTAGGGAAAATACATTCTATTCAGAAGTTCAACATTCTAGGTCAAGACTAGATATATTTATAGCATCAAAGACAATATTACCAAGAATAAAAAGTATGGGGATACTAACTAAAATAATATCAGACCACCACCCAATTAGATTGGAGATAGAAGAGAAAAAGATCGAATTTACATGGAAATTAAAAGATCATTTGTTCAAAAATGAAGAAAATGTTACCAAATTAAAAAAGGAAATGAAACAATATTTTGAGGAAAATATAACAGAAGGGATTAAAAACAATCTAGGATGCCGGAAAAGTGGTAGCTAGAGGATATTTAATTAAGTTAAACGTAGAAGAAAAGAAAAAAAGGAATGAAGAGGAGAATAGAATTATGAGTGAAACCAAGGTGAAAGAACAAGAATGGAAAAGAAGTGGTGATAAAAGATTAAAAACAGAGATACAAAATTTGGAGATGAAATTGAAAACATTTATAATAAAAGATATGGCAAAGAAACTTCAATATATTAGACAAAGACATTTTGAAATGGTAAACAAACAAAGTAAACTAATGGCTAATATGATAAGAGCAGAGAGAAATAAGAAAATAACTGAAATACAGTTGGAGGGGAAGACTCTGATTAGACAAGAAGAAATTTAAAAAGCATTTGAAAGTTATTATGAAAATGTATATAGAGCATATGGAGATAGAGCAAAGGATAGAGAAAAAATACAGGAGTACCTGAATAAACAGAAAATACCATATCTAAATGAAGATCAGAAGAAGGAATTAAACAAGGATATAATTGAGAAAGAAATATCAAGAGCAATCAGAAAAATGAAAAATAGGAAAAGCGACAGGACCGAATGGTTTTTCAAGCTTATATTATAAAAAGATGGAGGAAATCCTAATTAGACCTTTAAAAAATGTATTGAATGATATAAAGAATGATGGCATTCATGAATCATGGCAAAATGCACATATCTGTATAATACCAAAAGAGGATAAAGATTGTTGAGAAATTAAAAATTATAGGCCCATCTCTCTGACAAATATAGATTATAAGATCTTCACAACAATCATTGCAGAACGTCTTAAGAATATTATGAGTGACATTATCCATAAAGATCAAAATGGATTTTTACCAGGGAGATCTGTAAAAAACAATGTAAGAACTGTATTGAATATTATAGAATTTTTTGAAAAACATAACGAAAGGAAACTTGCAATGATTTTTGTGGACACAGAGAAAGTTTTCGATAAAGTGAAATGGGTATTTATGGAAGAAGTAATAAGAGCAATGAAGATGGGGTAAATTTTGAAAAATGGATTAAAGCGATATATAAGGAACAAAAAGCAAAGATACTAGTTAATGGGGAAAAAGCTAATAATATTAAAATTGAGACTGGAACTAGGCAGGGATGCCCACTGTCCCCACTATTGTTTATTTTGATTATAAATATATTAAACAACAATATTAGAGAAGATAAGAATATAAAAGGTATAAATATAAAAGGCCATAAATATAAAATAAAAGCATATGCTGATAGCCTGGTTATATTTCTTGAGGATCCAGTTGAAAATATCCAGAAGATGAAAAATACCTTATACGAATTTGGACAGTTAGCAGGTTTTAAGGTTAATCAGGACAAAATAGTAATAATTACAATGAATATGACAAGAAAAGAAGAAGAAGAATTGCAAGAAATATCACAATTTAAAGTAGAGAGAAAAAAATTAAATATTTAGGAATAATTATAAAAAAAAGAAATGGAGATCTGTTTGAAAATAATTATATTAAGAGATGGAAAGAGATGCAAACAAGTTTTAGTAAATGGTCAAAACTTTAGATTTCCTTGTAGAGAAGAATTTTGTTGATTAAAATGAGTGTTCTCCCGAAATTGATGTATTTATTCCAAAATATACCGATAATTCATAATGAGAATTGTATAGAAGAGTGGAGAAAAGAAATAATGAAATTTATTTGGCAAGAGAAAGAGGCAAGGATAAAATGGACTAATCTAATAGAGTCAAAGGAGAAAGGTGGTTTTGCTGTACCAGACCTAAAATTGTATTTTTATGCTAATTGTATGGTCTGGATAGAAGATTGGATTAAACTTGAGGATGACAACTTATTGAATATTGAAAGAGACAAGATGGAATATGGCTACCATGCCTTTTTATGGTATGGGAAATTGAAAAATAATAAAAAAAATTGAAAACCACTATATTAGAAAAGCGCTGTTGAGAACATGGAATAAAATTAAGAGACAATTTTATAAGAGAATACCATTATGGATATCTCCACAGGAGGCCTTTTTAAATAAGAGTAGAAATAGTAACAAAGCTTGGATAAGATATAGGGATATCATAATTTGGGAAGAAGCTAAAGGTTTAAAGGAACATAAAATGAAATCAAAAGAACAATTGGAAGAAGAAGGGAAAATTAAAATTGGCATATATATCTTCAATTGAAAAATAGATTTAACATGGATAGGAAAGATGAAGGATTTGAAGAAAATAAGATGGATCTAGATAAAATAATCAAAAATAAAGAAAGTCATCACGTATTGAAGTATTATAAGCTGTTTAGAGAAAGATATCTTGAACAAGAAACGATAAAGCATGTAATAATACTATGGGCTAAGGATTTAGATGAAAACATTCATTTTGAACACTGGGAAAAAGCTTGGAAAGGGATCAACAAATTTACTTTATGCCAGGATCTGAAAGAAAATTTCTTGAAGATGATGCATCGATGGTATTTGTACCCAACTAAACTTAACTGGATATATAAGATGGGATGTACAAATTGTTGGAAATGTTGAAAAAATGAAGGGAATTTCCACCATATGTGGTGGAAGTGTACATTTGCAAAAAAAAAAATATTGGAAAGCAATTTACTTAAAAATTATAGAGATATTACAAATTAAAATACCATGGAATCCAAAAAAAAATTTCTTCTGAATATGATGCATGAGGTGGAAAAAACTACTGAGATATGATGCATGAGGTGGAAAAAACTACTGAGAGAAAATATAGCAGGATTTTGCTGTATATGGTGACAATAACAAAAATAGTTTTTGCAAAATACTGGAAGAAAAAGGAAATACCTAGTATGAGAGAATGGCTCATACGCTTGAAGGAAGCAATGTATATGGACATTTTAACAGCTTCAATTCAAAATAAATTTGTTGATAGGAGAGAGAAGCAATGGAAATTAGTTCAAAATTATGAATTAGAATATAAAGAATGTGAACAATGATAGAAGGAATGAATGAATAGTAAAGTAAAAACAATTGGTTGGGCCAAAAATTTGGTGGGTTTAACTTTTTTTCTTGGTTACTTTATATTTTTTCAAATTAATTTATAGGATGTGGTAATCGTAAAAGACAAGATTTAAAAGGAATAATTATAGAAAATCTGTAGAAGGAATATATCAAAGTCCTAAGATAATTTTGATTAGAAAGAAATGCTAAATTTTGATTTAAATAGGGAAAAAGTCATTCGGGAAATGAGAAATCTGAAAAAAGAAGCAATGATGATCAATGTATTTATGTGTTTATATGTTTGCTTGTTTTTTGGGGGGGTTGTATGTTGTATGTTGTATGTTTATAGATAGGTATATGCATGTTTTGGAATTTTGTCTGTTTTTAAAAATAAATAAATAAAAATGAAAAAATAATAATATCCATCTCCCTTTTCAATTAATATGCCTACTGTCTATGTTTGACAAAGTGTGACCATTCACATATGTTTTCTGGTAGATCGATTCACTCTGAAAAACATACTAATGCACCAGCAAGTATGCTGTGTATTATTTATATTGTTTTATGCATTTGATAGCTCATAATACTGTATTATTCAAGAATAATACTGTATTATTCAAAGAGTAAAGCAACCAGAGGGTCAACAGAAAGAACAGCCATAGATTGGACTGGGGGAGACTAGAAGAAACCATGGTTGTTGTTAACCACCCTTGAGTCAATGTCAATTCATGGCGACCTTGTGAATGAGACATCTTCAAGACTCCCTATCTTCCTCTACTTTTTTTGGTTCTTGCAGATTCATACCCATGACATTCTTAATGGAGTCCATCCATCTAGTGTGTGGCCCTCCTCTCTTTGTCTTTCCCTCCACCTTCCCTATCATTATGGTCTTTTTTAATGAGTTGTGTCTTCTCATGACTTACCAAAATATGACAGCCTCATCTTGGCTTCCACAGAGATCTCACGTCTGACCTATTTGTTTGTCTTTTTGGCTATTCACAGTATCCTCAGCACCCTTATCCATCACCCCATATGAAATTAATTTATTTTCTTTTTATCATTTTTCTTAAATTGTTCAGGTCTGACATCCATATGTGGTAATGCAAAATACAATTGCTTGTATGATTCTGACTTTTGTGCTTGGCTGTATATCTTTAGGACCTTTTGTAGGTCTTTCATTGTTGCCCTCCCCATTCTTAGCCTTCTTCTGATTTCTTGACTGCAATCCCTATTCTGATCAATGTTCTGATCAAAGACCAGCCTATATATATATATATATATATATATATATATATATATATATATATATATATATTTACCAGGGGGTCAAGGGAGGGGTTTTTCAAGAGCGGTTTAACCACTGCTAGTTTGATCCAAAGTATAGGATCCAAAGTATAGGAACTCTTGCTATTTTTATTTCATCATTGTCTAGGCTGAATTTATGAATTTCTTCCATGGTCACTATTTTTGTTTTCTTTAAGTTCAGCAGTAAGCCAGTCTTTGCACTTTCTCAGTAATTGCTTTAGGTCTATGATGTTTTCTGCTAGTAATATAGTGCCATCTGTATATCTCAGTTGCTGATATTACTTTGTCCTATTTTCACACTTCTTACTTCTGTACCGAAACCTGTTTTTCATATACAGTTGCCCTACCATTTTTGTGGACTTGGTGTCCACATGCCTTGTCCGTTTGTGGGCAGCAAACAGAGGGGGGGGGGGGAATGGGGCATGCGCCCGTGGAATGCAACCAATGGCACTCATGGCACTCAAGCCAATGAGACTTGAATATTTGTGATTTTCTGTTTTCATGGGGGGGATCTGAAAATGGAGGGGTGACTGTAATATTTTTTGCATATAAGATGAACAGATAGAGTGAAAAGATGCAGCCTTGCCTGACCCCTTTGCCAATTGGTAACCATTCTGTTTCTCTGTGTTCTGTTCTGACAGTAGCCATCTATCCTACCTACAGATTCCTCATCAGTACTATCAGATGTGTTGGCACTCCCATGTATTTAATTACATTCCATAGCCTTTCATGATCTATGCAGTTAAAGGCTTTTGTGTAGTCAATAAATCACATGTTGATTTTCTTTTGGAATTCCTTGGTGTGCTCCATTAGCCATCATAGTTTTGCAATGTGGTCTTTTGTGGGCTTTCCTTTCCTAAAACCCACTTGGACCTACCTCTAGGATTTCTCTCTCCATGTATAGCTGGAATCTGTTGGCCACCATTTTATTTTCCATATCTGTTGATATATATTGTCCATGGTCCTGTCATCAAAATATTGAATGCTTCATGGAACTGATCTAAATTCTTGTTGCTACCACTTGATCAAGTAGAGTAGTTATTTATGGCTATTGCTGACATTTACAGTCAGTATATGCAAACTTCAGTGGAATTCCAAAGCAAATGACACCAATTCAGAATGTGATGTGGCAACACAAGATTGAATAACATTTGCCCTTTATGGTTCCATAGCAAAATGAAATAGTCTGACGTTATTCAAACTGATTCAGATATCAGATGTGTCAATATCCAGAGACATTACTTTCATTACATTAAATTGCATGTAAGGCATCATGTACTCAATGCATTCCAGCATATGGCAAGTAAGATGTTAGATTTTTATAAGGATTTAATCTTCCTATCATTTACATAACTTTATCTAATTTCTAAAGTTAACACATAGAGGAACATTATCATCTTAAATTGTAATCTCTAAACAGGCATCTGTGATTAATAATAATAATTATTATTATTATCATTTCCCACCTCTCCCAATGGATCGAGGTGGGATTACATAATGAAATGTACATAGTGTACAAAATACAAGCAATAAAATCAATAAAATCAGAACATCAATAATAAATTCTATAAAAATAGAATACAATATAATAAAATAAATATAAAATAAGATGGCCAATCGTCATCAGAACCTAAAAAATAAATTTTGAAGTAATACTATGGAGGTTCACTAAGAAAATCAGCTGGATAGTCCTGCCAGAAGAGCTCTCTTTTGAGTGCCTTCTTAAAGGCATCTAGCATAGTGATAAGACGGATCTCTTCTGGCAGGCTCTTCCATAACTTGGGGGCTGCAGCCATGAATGATCTTTGGGAAGTAGAGTTCAATCTGGTTTTGTAATGATCTAATAAGTTCTTATAAGATGTTCTGAGAGTGCGAGGTGGGTTGTGTGGGGAGAGGTGCTCCTTCAAGTCTCGCCCAAGCCATGTAGAGCTTTAAAGGTAATAACCAACACTTTGTACTGTGCCCAGAAGTTAATCAGCAGCCAATGAAGAGATTTTAATACAGGCGTTATATGGTCTGACCTAGATGTTCTGGTGACCAGTCTGGCTGCTGCATTTTGAATCAATTGAAGCTTCCGAACTTGGTACAAAGGTAGCCTCATGTAGAGCACATTACAGAAATCCAAACGAGAGATTACCAGGGCAAGTACTACTGCTTCAAGATCCTTTCGGTCCAGGTAGGGATGCAGTTGGCGGATTAATAGAAGTTGATACCAAGCACTCCTGGCCATCACATCCACTTGAGATGACAACTATAGAGATGGGCCCAGGAGTACTCCCAAACTGCGTACTTTGTCCTTTAGGGGAAGTGTGACCCCATCCAGGACTGGTTGGTAAACCTCCCTTCCCAGACTTTGGGTACTTATTGCAAGTACCTCTATTTTCTCTGGATTCAGCTTGAGTTTGTTTTCCCTCATCCAGCTCATTACTGACTCAAGACAGGCATCCAGAGGAGTGTTGCCATCCTTAGTCACTGCAACTGTCAGAGACATAGAGAAGTAGAGCTGGGTGTCATCAGCATACTGATAAAACCGCGGCCCAGGTCTCCAGATAATCTCACCCAGTGGCTTCATGTAAATGTCAAACAGCATGGGGGATAGAATGGTGTCAAGAGGGATGTCAGATGTCAGCTCTCTTTTAGAAGAGCTACTATTCCCCAGCATCAACATCTGGAATCTGCCCGAGAGGTAGGACCGGAACCACTGAAGAGCAGTGCCCCTAATACCAAACTCCCTCAGGCATTCCAGAAGGATACCATGGTCTATGGTATCGAATGCTGCTGAGATATACAAGAGCACCAACAGGGTCACACTTCCCCTGTTGATGACCAGATGGAGATTATCAACTAAGGCAACCATGGCAGTCTCAATTCCATAACTCACCCAGAAGCTGTTTTGAAATGGGTCCAGATAATCAGCTTCTTCCAAGACAGCTTGGAGCTGGAAGGCAACCGCCTTCTCACACCTTACCCAAGAATGGTAGGAGAGAGACCGGCCTATAATATATATATTTTTTTAACCAGGGGATCAAGGGAGGGTTTTTTCAAGAGCCGTTTAACCACTGCTAGTTTCAAACTAGATGGAAATTCCCTCTCCCTGAGGGATGAATTAATTATAAGTTGTAATAATATTTTTACTGCATCACCTCCCTGGATGGTCAGCCAAGATGGGCAAGGATCAAGAGGGCATGTTGTCCTCCTTACACTTCCAAGAAGCTTGTCCACTTCATCGGTATTAACAAACTCAAAATGATCCCGTTTAACACAGTCAACAGAGTCTCTGGACATCTCTCTTATTGGTTCTGTTATAATGCCTGCATCCAGATCGACCCTTATCTGAGAGATTTTATCTACAAAAAAGTAGGCTTTAGTTAGTTCCAGAAATGGGTTCAGGGTGGAGGCCAATTGAGTTAATTCTTTAACCACCCTGAACAGCTCAGCTGGACAAGACTTTGCAAATGCAATACGTGCAGCATAGAAATATTTTTTTTGCTGCATTTATTGCCACTTCATAGGAATCTAACATGTTCCTATGACATGTCTTGTCAGATAAACACCAATGTTTCCACCAGCGGCGCTCTAGTTATTGTACAGCCCACTTCATTTGGTGAAGATTTCCTGTATACCAAGGTTTTTTTTAATTTGAAGCAGGTTGAAAAGTACACTTAGGAGAAATAATGTCTATAGCCATTGTTCCAAGTATCAACCAAGGCTTTGACAGAATCACTGTTGTTCCCAACCATAAAACCCTCCAAGGCATCCTGAAACCTTTTGGGTTCCATCAGCCTTTGAGGGCAGACCATTTTAATAGGTCCTCCACCCCTGAGAGTGATATGGGTAGTGGCCTTCAGTCCCACCTTGACCAGAAAATGATCTGTCCATAACAGGGCAGATGTTTGAATTACCTCTGCCCACGGATGTTCCTGATCTATACTAAAGACAACATCGAGTGTATTACCAGTACAATGTGTTGGACCCAAGACTAGTTGGGACAGGCCCATGGCTGTCATGGAAGTCATGAACTCCCGAGCTGCACCTTTTAGAACTAACGAGCTGGACTTGAAGGGGATATAGAGGTCCTCCAGAACAAGGAGTCTGGGGGACTCGAACACCAGCTCTGAGACCAGCTGTGTCAGCTCGGCCATGGAGTCTGTTAAGCAATGGGGTAGACGGTAAACTAATAGAATTCCCAGACTGTCCCTCGCATTCAGGGTCAAGTAAATACACTCAATGTGATTCATTTTCCATATAGGTCTCCTAGTCAAAGCAATAGTGCTTTTATGGACCAAGGCAACTCCCCCCCTTGCCCACTTTCCCTAACCTGCTCCTTGACAGTATATCCAGTGGGAGAGCCTTAACCCATGTCACACTGCTATCTTCTCCCAGCCAGGTTTCTGTAAGACAAGCCAGTTCAGCATCCTACTCTTCTGACAAATCATAGATTATATGGGATTTGTTCCTCACTGATCTGACATTGCAGAGGAGCAAGGTCTGTGGTATAGTTGGGACAACCCTCAGCTCTTTTGGACTAACAGGGTGCGAGGAAGATGGGAGAGTTTTCAAATATTGATCTCGTCTTCCCTCGTATTTCATCCCCACCCTGTTGATGCTATATTTCCCCTTGCCCCAAACTACTCCAATTGATTTGCCATGGTTGGTGCCTGAATCAATAGTCTCCCTTCCAGACAGACTGGCTATTAAAAGGTGTCACTCTCATTGACACCTCCCCTTCTTCCCTCCCAGCACAGATGTTAACGAGCACAATTGTTATAGCAACCACATGAGTTCAAGGTTCAACTGAAGCCCAACTTCTAGAAAGTGCCACTCTCACTGGCACTCCTCCCTCTCCTCACCTGATGTTAGTGCCTATCATTGCCTCCAGAAGGTGCTGCTCCCACTGGCTCCTCCCTCCTTCCCCTCTCAATATCAGCACCAACAAACACAATTGTCCTAGCATCTGGCACTCAGAGAGTGGCTGGCGAAAGAGCCCTAGAAAGGTGCTGCTCTCACCAGCACCTCTCTTCTCCCCTTCTAGCATTGATTCTAACCAATACAGTTGTCTTGACACCCAATGCTCAGAGTTTCTGCAAGGTGCTGCTCTCACCGGCATCTCCCCTTTTCCCCTCTTAGCATTGGCAAGCATGGTATGGCTAGTTTAACGCTGGGCTTGAGGCCTCAGTCCAGCAGCCGGCAAAGATAGGCAGGTGATGCTGTCTCCAGAGGGTTGGGGCAGGCTAAAGAAACCTCCCGCCTGGGCACAGGTAGAGCTGGCTTCTCCCCAGGCTTCTCCCAGTAAGCTGCTGGTTGAGATAAAGGTGGTGGGAGCAGACAGAGCAGCCTCCACCCCAAGCTTTCTCCCGATGTTCTGTCAGTGGAGATGAAGATGAGTCAAGAGAAGTAATAGTACCACTCTATTCTGCTTTGGTCCGGCCTCACCTGGAATACTGTGTCCAGTTCTGGGCACCACAATTCAAAAAGGATGTGGAGAAACTGGAGCGTGTCCAAAGGAGGGCAACTAAAATGGTGAAGGGTCTGGAAAGCAAGCCCTATGAGGAATGACTTAGGAAGCTGGGGATGTTTAGCCTGGAGAAGAGAAGGCTGAGAGGTGATATGATAGCCATGTTTAAATATTTGAAGGGATGTCATATCGAGGAGGGAACAAGCTTGTTTTCTGCTGCTCCAGAGACTAGGACCCGAAACAATGGATGCAAACTGCAAGAAAAGAGATTCCACCTCAACATTAGGAGGAACTTCCTGACAGTAAGGGCGGTTCGAGAGTGGAACACACTCCCTCGGAGAGTAGTGGAGTCTCCTTCCTTGGAGGTCTTTAAGCAGAGGCTGGATGGCCATCTGTCGGGGATGCTTTGATTGGGAGTTCCTGCATGGCAGGGGGTTGGACTGGATGGCCCTTGTGGTCTCTTCCAACTCTATGATTCTATGATTCTATGATGGGGGTGGGCAGAGAAGCCTCCACCACAAGCTTTCTCCCAGCACAGTCAGTGGAGATGAAGATGGTGGAGGCAGGCAGAGCAGCTTCCGCCCTAAGCTTTCTCCCGGTGTGCTGCCAGTAGAGATGAAGGTGGTGGGGTGGGCAGAGTAGCCTCTGCCCCAAGCTTTTTTGTTCTTGAATTAATTTATCATAGAATTCTTTTGCTTTATTTGTATTGTTAATTTTTATTTTTTTTTGTTTGTATATGAAAGACACACCTCCTATCTTTTCCCATGTGTAGTTTATTTTCATTTTTGTCAGTTGTGTAAGTAGTTTATAATCTTGTCTTTTCCTCAGTATTGAAATAGGAACGTCCTTGTATATCCTAATCATTTGTCTTTTAGTCTTCAAGTATTCATTGTAGCTTCTCTGTATAATTATATCTCTAGATCTTGTTCTCATGAAACATATCACTATGTCTCTCGGAAGCTTCATCTCTCTCTCTCTCTGTCTCTTACCACTCTAGAGTTTGCTGTGAATATTTTATCCACCTCTTTGTTAAGATCTTGTTCAGTCATGTCTATATATTCTGCCAACGGTGGTATGAATCTTTTATAAAGATTCTCACTTATTTATTCCATTGGGAGGCTTCTTATTTTTATACATTTTTCTCTGTATTTCAGCTCCTGACATAAAATAGTGTTTTCAACTTTCTTCTGTTTCCTCTGGGTTTTTCCAATATCTTTGTCCTTACTTCCAAGTCTTCTACTTTAGTTTGTATTTCTGTCATGTCTTTTTGATATTTCATCAATTTTGCTGTCTAAGATCCCCAAATTTTCTTTAAGAAATATAATATAAGAAAGAAACAAAAAACATTTGAAATAGTAAAATATTTAAAGACAGTGCATTACAATGATCAATGAAACCTGCAGAGATCTTAAAGTAACATTGACATAAAGAGATAATACAGCTGTATACTGAGCACAAGGTCACTTAAATGTAAACTTCTGGAATAAGATAAGAAGTAATTGAAATAAGCTAAACAATTGAGGAAAACTGAAAAAAAAGAGCAGCAGTGACTTCTACTTGTTAAAATAAGCAAGTACCATTATCAGACCACCAAATTAAATTAAATCTAGAAAAGATTGCAATATAATTTTCTAACACACTTATTTCATCTTAAATTCTTTACTAATCATTGAAAACCTTTAGCAAATTAATCCCCTAGATCCAACCTTAAAGAAAATTTATCCAACAGTTGAGTTAAAGCTTCTTTATAATTTTAAGAAAAGGAAATTTTAAGAAAAGGGAGGGAAAGGGTTATAGATTATAGATTACTATAGATTACTAATTCATGTGCTTCTTTTATGTTTTTGACTAAATCTTTAAATAATACTAAAGCTTTAAATGATTTCAAATATCCCTCAATAAATTTGATTATCAATCCTTAAATGTTTCAATTATTTTTTTTAATAAATCAGCTCAAACTATAACAAAATAACAATATATCAATATAATGATAATCATTTTTTAAATTCTTTCAGTGTCTTATTCAATACCTCTCATTGGCAATGTGTCTCACCTTTCTTTGTCTTGATTTCTTTTTGAGTTCTATATCAAAAGGATCTAGAGTAGTCAAGAAAGATACATATGGCGATAAGCAAAATATTTCAAGTTAGCTTTAGAATGACACCTTAACTATACTTGCTCAACATGATGAACAGTTTACTAGAAAAGGCTGAGAAGGAACACTGGAGATTAATTCTGTACATGATAATCCCAGCTAGGATATTATGGGCAAAATATTAGAAATCTGAAAAAGTATCACTGATTATTAATGGTTATTATAATTAGTTGATATATGTGAAATGGGTAAATTAACAGCTAGATTAAACAATAAAGATTTGAAGATTATTGAAAAAGATTGGAACCCCATTGTAGAATTATGTAAAAGCAAATGGGAAACAGATAAATAAGAATATAAGGGAACAATAATCATTAGGAGCTGAACTTAATGGATTTCAAGCTGCTGAGACTGTGAAATGACAGAAAAATCAGAAGGTGAGAATATTGAGCTAAATAAATGTTCTATGAAACCAGACGAAGTAGAAACTTAGGAAGTAGTTAAAAAATTGTTGTTTTCGTTTTCTATCCATGGTTATTTTCTTATATGTATAATGAAATGAACATTATTTTGAAATATGGAAAGTTGAATCTGTATAATGTTTATTAAAAACTTTATTAAAAAATCTAGACGCAGACTCCCTATGGGATAAATATTCATTTATTTTAATATATATTGACCATATTTATTAACATGATAACCAGTATGGGTTAGTGGTTATAGCATGTAAGTGTGATTTGATCTCCATTTTGTCCTCACTGTTCTATGAAATTCACTGGGTTACTTAGGGTTCTCACCTATGTTTCTCAGTGTAACACCCCACGAAGTGCTTCTGAGAATGAATTGGGAAGATGAACAATATACATAACCTTCTGCTCTTTAAAGAAAAGATGAGATATAAATGCAACTAATAAACAAGCAAGGAAGTGAACATTCATGATACATGGAGGAAAGAAAACAGAGGAGATTCCTTGCCTACCTTAAATCGGGATCATTCAACATCATTGATTTTTACTTTATTTTTATTTTTTTACATCTGTCAAGCATGGAGAGCTGTGGCAGGAGATAGACTATCTCAAAAATTAACAACAACATTAAATAATAATCAAATTTCTCTGAACACAATTAAATACAAACTGCAGGGATATAAGTAAGTATGCAAGCCCATTGGACAAATAGATAAAGAAGAAAATTAGAAGTCTAAACTTTAACTGTGATTTTTTTTTAATGAGAACAGGCCCAATGAAATAATTGTGACCAGCTATAAATGTGGTTACAGTGAATGTCTTAAATTAGGCCAAAATAGTTTCTTCTACAAGAGTGCACATGAATGCCATGGAGGATCAAATACTGTTAATTTTCAATCAGCTCCGGTTCAAAGTTTCTTTAATTGAGAAACACCTACCAGAAGCAGGTAAGCACTTAAATAGCTACTAGGCTCCAGGGAAGGAAAGATTAAGAAAGAAAAAGAGGTTTAGTATTAGATTTAACATAAATTGGCAGTAGAACAGTACATGTATTAGACCAGGGGTAGGCAACCTTTCCCCTTTAAGTGCCAAGCGACTTCAGCTCCCAGAATCCCAGGAGCTATTGGCCAACATGGGACTATTGGTCAACATGGCTGAGGTTTCGGGGAGCTGAAGTCCCTCAGCCCTTAAAGAGGAAAGGTTGCCTACCCCTGTATTAGACATACGTTGGGTAGATTTTTAATATCTATGTAATTTAGAAAGTGTTCTGTGCAGTCATGCTGGCCACATGATCACAGAGTAGTGTTAGTGGATGTCCTCCATTTTTCTTGTATATTTTAGCCATGTGGAGTTCCCTATGACCCCAGCCTGCCCTTGGGAGATGACAGCCATAATCCACTAAATGTAAGGTCAGGTAGGCAATGGTGAAGTTGCTCAAGACCACTAAAGATTTCCTGGACATTCAGGTTTGGGAGTTGCCCTTGGGAATATCCCATTATATTGGAAAAGATACACAATGGTATTTGCTTGTTTTAGTCTCACAGTTAATGGGACAGTGATCAGATTTGATTGCACCCCTTTCTCTAGCTTCCTTATCTTGATAGTTTTGAAACCAAATGCATTATTTAGACTATGCCCAGACTTAGGTAAACAATGGTAAACCCATCAAGCCTTTGTCCACCTATTGCTTGACTCATGAGCTGATGGCAGAAATCGGCCATAAAAACCCCTGGAATTTGGCAGACCTTGTCCTACCTTGGAAGTGCATGCTGAATCTCTGTCGGTCTGTGCTCTTAGTTCCCGCGACCCCCTCTCTTATGCCCCTTCCACGGAATCTCTCCACATTCACTGCCAGAAGTCCAGAGGAGTATATCCCTTTCTATCCTGGTCTCCCTCTTTGCCTCCCCCACTCTCACTCTTTCCCACTTATTCTTCTAGTGTGTGTGTGTGCCATATTTGGATGTTTGCTTATTATATTAATAAATATTTTAGACTTTAATTGGAGTTTGGTCCATTTCAGTGTCATTCCTTGCCAGAATTCTTATACCTCTGGCATACACTTAGACAAGATCTCTGAAGCGAAGTTGGGCACTTCACTCTTGCATTTGAGCTAATTATAATTTCCCCCAAATTAGGCTTGTTTCCCAACAGATTGGTGGAGAATACGGGCAATCCCCGGAATTTAGGCACCCCAAACTGATCACTTGGGCTGTTTAAATCTTGGCATGTGGGAGAAATAAGGTTCTAGGCAAAGGAGATGCTGACACGAGCGTTAGGAAGGAGTAACTGTGTTTGTGTGTGTGACTAGAAAACTTGGGTTGGCCATCCTTTTCTCACTTTTCTATCGTGGGTTGGTAGAGAAGAGCCGGGTCCCCCCCATTCATGTTTTCCCCCCACAATCCAACCATAGACAGTCCCCAAAACCACCTTGGACAAGCTAAGGTAGACAAAGTGAGGAGATGTCCTCATCTGAAGCTACCCAGAAAAAGGTTAGTGAGGGTGAGGAAGCCTAGAGCAGCTAACCGAACCCTGGCAGGGGGGAGGAGAGCCCCAGTGCAGCCAGTGGGTTTAGAGATGTCTAGAGAAAACTGGTGAGGGGTGGGAGAGCCCTAGAGCAGCCAATGGGTCTAGAGAACTGCCAGTGGGTCTACAGAAAGCTGGTGAAGGGCGGGAGAGCCCTAGTGCAGCCAGTGGGTCTAAAGAAAGCTGATGAGGGGCAGGTGAGGCCTAGTGCAGCCGGTGTGTTTTAGAGAACTACCAGTGGGTCTAGAGAAAGCTGGTGAGGGGCGGGAGAGCCCTAGAGCAACCAGTGGGTCTAGAGGAAACTGGTGAGGGGCGGAGAAAGCCCTAGCACAGACAGGAAAGGACTGGTGAGGGGCGGGAGAGCCCTAGAGCAGCCAGTAGGTCTAGAGAAAACTGGTGAGGGGTGAAGAAAGCCCTAGCGCAGACAGGAAAGGATTGGTGAGGGGTGGGAGAGCTCTAGAGCAGCCAATCCATCAGAAGAAGAAGGTCTAAGCTGGTAAAGGAAAGGAAGCTCTAGTGCAGCCAGCGCAGTTCAGGAGAAGTTGAGAGAATTGAGGAAAATGGAGATGGAGCAAATTTACAGGGAGGAGAAAGTGCAGAACAGGCTACACAGGTGGATTACCAAGAAGGGGCCCAATCCCTGGATTCCAGGGGCGTTCCTAACAGCTGATCCATTTCTGAGCCTGCTAGAGGTCTACAATATCAGGACCTCTAAGAAGGGACTTAAGAGCATCCCACAATCCGAAAAAGATAGGTCGGCATCATGGGGAATCTGGAGCCTAGCCCATGACGCCATGGAAAACTACATTGAGTATAAATTAGAGATAGAGGTGTCCCGAAAACAAATAGGAGAATTGGTATCCCAAGCAAGGGACAAGGTAACAGAAAACATGGATCTCAGTAGGAAAGCCCATGAAGTAAAGCAGAGAGCAGATAGGGCAGAACAGGAAAACGTTGCCCTAACCAAAATTAGCGGAATTAGAATTTAAATTAGGCCAGGCAAAACAAGCCATGGACTTTATATTGGCCCAAAAAACAGAAGTGGCAGCCCAAGCCGACCATACCATGTGCGAGGCCCAAATTAGAGAACTAAAAAACAAAGTAAATTTGAAAAGCGCCCTCGTGGCCACAGTGCAACCTAATATTTTAGAATCGGCCATGCAGGCAAACATCCTTCAGGAGAGTCCATCGCCAGTAGAGGCATGGAATCCCCCACCCTACAATCCCCAATGGAGTCCCCCAAAAGGGAATGAACCCATTGAGGGGTGTACTCCAGGCATACCCATGGACCCAGTTAAAACCCAGAGTATAGTAGAAACAAAAGCCACCTCAGAAGATGTCACAGTTACTAAGATAGTGGAAGAAACGGTCTCATGGTCATTAACAGAAATTAAAATCTGGCAAATTTAGAATTAAAAGAGTGGATACGTGTTATGGTGAAAATCCTTTGGCCAGGCACTACCATAAGGGCAAAATACCTCAATGAGGTACAACAGCCAGACAAAGCCCCAGACACTTATGTAGCCAGAAAGAAAATGTTAGCGATCCTAGCAGGAGAAGTTAGCCTTAATCGTGACAGAATGCCACTTTTGAACTGTACTGATTTTATAAAAGAGATATACCAAGGTTTAAATGAGGCAGCTAAAACGTACATAGGTCCCACCTAACACCAACTTAGCACCATAGATTGGCAAGGATTTTTACAGCATATTCAAGCAGCTTCCCAGATATTTTGGACTAGAGAGTCACAGAAAGATATGGCTAAGAGCTTAGTGGCACCAAACTCAGCAAAACCTCCCCGCAGCCTAGGAAGGAAGACAGATAAAGACAGCAAACTGGTCCACACGGTTATGTCCCGGAACACCAGCCCCCATTCTCAGCCCATGTCCAGTGAGCCAGGAAGGCTCCCCAACAATAATTCTTTTAGGAGAGGTTTTAGAAGTTACCCCAGAGGACCCGAAAACCCAGACTATGGGAGAGACCCCCTGCAGATAATCAGGAGCCCTATTTGGAGGCAGCTGAGGGAATTAGGATACACCATAGCAGACCTTCATGGCAGACCCACTCTTGAGCTCACCGAGCTACTGCTCCAAGCCCTAGGTGGGCAAGGCCCCAATGGACCCAGCACCAACCCTAATGCCCCTACACCCCAGAACCCAATGTAGAACCCCAGTCAATCAGGTTAGGGACACCCAGGATCCCGTGGCTCGCAGAGAGTCAGGACAGACCTTCGGGTCCCTTGGGCTGAAGACCCTCCTGCCCGAAACCCTCATAGTCCCCCACATCCCAGGACCGGAGCTATTAAGGCCCAAAGGAAACCGGTCCCTGCAGTTATCCCCAGCTGTGCCCCCGATCCTCCAACTCCCACGATCCCTCTGCCTAGTCAACAGATAGTAGCCACTTTAAAGCCAGATTTTTGGGGACGCCCGACTGTAAAAGTAAGGGTGGGGTCCCAAGACAAACCCAAGCCAGGCACTTTACTTGTGGATTCAGGAGCCGCAGTCAACACACTTCACCCCAAATTGGCTGTTGAATTTTATTGGTGTGGTGTGCTTGAAAATCCAGCAGAGCCAGGAAAAAACCCAAACTTCTAAAAGTAGAGCTTTATTGTTTCAAAAAGTAAAAATAAGCAAAGAAAAATACAGTCCACCATAGGATCACATCATGCTGATGTGGTAGAACAGAAGAGTTACAGATCCATGTTTCCAGATCCTGAAGTTACATTGTAAAAGCAATATAAGCATATTATAGTCCAGGGATAGGCAACCTTTCCCCTTTAAGGGCCGAGGGACTTCAGCTCCCAGAAGCCTCAGCCATGTTGGCCAATAGTCCCATGTTGGCCAATAGCTCCTGGGATTCTGGGAGCTGAAGTCCCTCGGCCCTTAAAGGAGAAAGGTTGCCTACCCCTGTTATAGTCCAAGAATTAACTCCATAGTTAGATCCATTGCGAACACACACACACAAACAGGAAGAAAGCAAGAAATAGAAACAATTCTAGACAAAGGGATTTCTCAGCCCTGCCCTTTCTCCACCTTCTGGGTGTTAACCTTATGTTGATTGGATGTTATGTGTATGATGTTTGTTAACCCAGCCCTTGCTGTCCATCATCCACTACATGGTTTTCTTTCCCAAGCCTAACAATGTTTTGGTTATTGTTATCTGTTCTCGGCTGCCATTCCCAGCTAGTAACTTCTGATATTACTCTCTGGCCACCTGGACTGGGTTGTTTTTGTTTGCCTAGATGTTGTTCCCATGAGGAAAATTTCAGACACACATCACTACATTTCACCTTTGACTGTATAACCCATCTATATTCTAACATTGGCCGCTGTAGGAAATAAGACACAGGATAGCATGGAGCTAATAGGTTTTGGGAATGGCAAGCACCAAGCCCCCATTTGAAGAGACATCCCCATCCATTAAGGACCCATCCTGGACCATATCAGGGCATGTGAGAACCAGAGAGAGGACGATGGCATTTTAGGAGCAGGATTTTTAAGAAGGAACCACCTGACTCTTGATTTGGCCAATGGTTTCCTGTGGCAATTGAAGGAAGGTCCCCCTGTGTCCTGGATTGTGGCCAGCACACAGAAACCTATGCCGATAAGGATGGCTCAACAAGGTAACTAGCTATGCAGCTGGAAATAGTCCACCAACCTTGCAGGAAGTGAGAGAAAGAGCAAACCAAAAGCCAGAGCTGAAGTCAGGAATACAGGGGTCAAGATAGTCAGTCCAGTCCAAGGTCAGGTCAGCCAGAGGGTAGCAATAGTCCAGTCCATTCCGAAGTCAAGAGTCAAGGCCACAAAGTGTCGAGATACAGGGAGCCAGTGCAGGCACCAATCACACCAAAGGATCATGCAATAAACTCTGGCATTGAGTTGGTGTCTCTCTGCTTCCTAAATAGGGGATGCCCTCCCCCGTACCAGATGAGGCTGATTAGCTAATTGCCTCACAGCAATTCTCTAGGATCTGCGTCTGCCAGCACTTTCAGCCCTGCGCTGCCTGAAGGAGGGAATCTTCAAGCCTGGTTCCTCACCAGAGTCACCACTAGGCTGCTGTACCACCAGAGGAATCCCATGAGCACTAGGACCTGGCTGAGCCTCCTCCTCTGGGGCTGGGAGATCAGGGCTAGGCTCTGGCAGAGCAGGATTAACACCTGGTGTAGCCTCAATTACCTCTTGCTCTGGAGGAGCCCCATCCTCCTCCTCATCCTCCGAGACCTGGTCTTGGCTGGCCATGACACCCTGTAATATCAGCTATACATCGATGTGCCGCCTTGAAAGCCCCAGCCCCCCTTTACCCCATTTTAAATGACCCATGGGCAACAGATTTTCAAGATGTTTGGATTAAAGACAAAATTGAATGTGGCAGGGTTAAAGGAGCATGTGTGCTCATAGAAGGGAAAGATCCACCCCCACAGAAACAGTACAGGTACCCCCGTGAGGTAGAGGAAGGGATAGCAAAAACCATAGAAGGCCTCCTGAAATACGATGTAATACTCCCCATGCAGTCCATTTGCAATGCGCCCCTATGGCCAGTGTTAAAAGCTGACGGTGTCACATGGCGAATCACCATGGACTTCAGAGCCTTTAACGTGGTCACTCCCCCAGTTGCCCCCGTAGTAGCCAAATACAATGAAATTTTAGCTGCCATTGCAGTCAGAGGCAAATTCTACAGCGTAATAGACCTTCCACTCCATCCCACTCCATGAGAGCTGTTTCTACAAATACGCATTCGAATTTTGCGGAAATCAAATGTGCTTCAAGAGGTTCCCACAAGGTTTTCACTCCAGTCCATCAATTTGCCATGCCCACGTGGACCACGTTGTGACCCACGTCACGCTCCCACGTTTTGTCCTATGTGGATGACATTTTAATACATTCAGACTCCCAGGAAAAGACCACAGACATCACCAGGGACATGTTAGAGCTCATTAGGAACACAGGATTTAAAGCCAATAGACATAAGGCTCAGCCAGTGCAGATGCAGGTCAAATACTTAGGACTTAACCTCCAGCCAGATTGCAGAACCCGAGACCTACAGAGGGTAGAAACTATAGGAAAACTCCCAGCCCCCACAGATGTAGCCTCCCTGAGAGCGCTTCTAGGAACCTTTAATTTTTCCCAAGAATTTATAGAAGCCTTACTTAAGAAAGGTGCAGTATGGAGATGGCGCCCTGAGCAACAAGAAGCATTTGGCACCTTGAAAACGGACCTAGCCAAGGCACCAGCTCTAGTTCACCCCGATGTGACCCAGTCATTTTACATTCAGCTTGCAATAGCCGATAGCCATGTAGAAGCAGTCCTTACTCAGCTTAGGAACAATGTACACAGAGTAGTAGCCTACGCCTCGAAAAACCTCTCTCCCATGGAAGTAAAGTTTAGCCTGTGAGAGAAGAACTGCTTAGCTTTAATCTGGGCCCTGACCCGCTGGGAATTTATCATAGGTGGAGACAAAGTCATTGTGCAGATCCCGCATACACCCCTTAAGTATATCCTATCAAACAAGATTCAAGATGGCCAATTTCATAGCTCCCACATAGCCAAATGGACCCTAGAATTAATCAAGCGTGGCATTGACTACAATAGGGAAGACAATGAGCCAGTTGCCCCCTATGGGCTAGTAATTGCTGGAGCAGCCCATGAATGCCCCCTCCCCCTAAACACACCAAGTAATTGGCCAGTAAAAGTAGGCAAGCCCCTAACAGAAGCCATGAAGGAAGGATTTAACTGTTGGTTCTGCAATGGATCTTCCGCTTGCCCCAACGAGACCTGCTTAAAGGGATTCGGAGCCATAAGAGTTAACGACCAACACACCCTCCAAGGAGCCATTCACCCCCACTCCAGTCAGGCTGCCAAGGTAGAAGCCCTCCATGCTGTCTTGGAATTTGAGGACCCAGACACCCCTGTAGCTATCTACTCGGACTCCCAGTGGACTGTAAATGTGGCCATAGATTGACTCCCCATTTGAATGACCCGAGATTGGAAAACTAGTGGCAACAAACCCATAGCCCATGCAGATAAATGGCAAGAAGCCACCCAGTTAATCTTAAATCAAACTGCCCCCATGTGGGTCTCACATGTGAAGGGTCATCAGAAAACCATGGAGGCAGAAGCCCAATGGAACAACAAGGCCGACACCCTAGCTAAGAGAGCAGCCACTGCTCCCATGGCCCTCATCAATGTAAAACCTAGGGCTTACACCCTGCCCAAGAGACTAGATTTGGCATTGTTGCAGAAGGGAGATAGTGAGATTAAGGCACTAGCAGCGGAAAGAAAGGACCCCACTGGAAAATATAGTGTAGTTCAAAAGGAAGATATATGGTGGGCAGTAGACAGAGAAGGAATTCACCATTGGATAGTCACCACTGAGGTTTGAGGGGATCTCATTCAGTTTGTACATAACATAGGACACCAAGGAAAGCAAGTTACCATAGATAGAGTTAAGGAAATAGGATGGTGGCCCCACATGAATGAGGACATAGAGCAGTGAGTAGAGAACTGCCTCGCATGCACCATGGTTAATGTGGACTCTAGCTGCCCTAAGGCCCTCATCCGCTACCAATGCATAGAAAGCCCCTGGTCCCGACTGCAAATGGATTACACTGGCCCCCTGCCAACCACATCCCAACACCACAAATATTGTTTAACCATAATCGACCCATTCAGCAAATGGATCAAGGCTTTTCCCATTAGAGATAACACTGCAGAAACCACAGCCCGGATCTTATTTGAGCAGGTTTTTAGCCGCTGGGGACTGCCCCAAACCTTTACCATTGACCATGACTCAGGCAGCCATGTCACAGGAGAAGTTATGAAAGCCTTATGCTCTGCCCTAGGTATTAAGGAAAGATTCCACATAGCCACCCATCCCAAAGCTCAGGTCACATAGAACAGACTAATAGAACCCTAAAGGAAGCAATGAGGAAAATAGTTAAGGTACAGTTATAAGAGGGTTCTTCCTTAAGAAAGCTAGTGAACTTAAAAAAAATAAAAGAATAGCGATAGCAGACCTAGAATTAATAATAAAAAGCGAGGAAAGTAAATTACTAAATGCATCAGAACCGAAAGATATTGCAAATAAAATTAAGTATCTAAGGAACAAATTAGCTGCAATATTAGAAAAAGAAGTTGCACATAAAGATGCATGGATAAAACAACAAAACTTTATATTGGCCAACAAACCAGGAAAATGGTTAATGAAGAGGATAAAGAAAGAAAACCATAGTAAAACAATCACTCAAATAATAGACAAAAACGGTCAAGCTACAAACCAAGAGGCCATACAAAAAAAAATTTGTGACATTTTTCTCCAAATTATATAAAAATGAAAAGAAGGATGATATGGACAAGGAAAAGATAGATATATTTCTGGGAAATATGGATTATTTAGTATTGGATAAAAAAGACAATGAAATATTAAATAGAGACATAACGAATGATGAAATTCAAAAAGCTATCAAAGATCTTAAACCAAAAAAATCACCGGGCCCCGATGGGTTTATACCAGAATATTACATTAAAGCTGGAGCAACCCTAGTAGATTATTTGAGAATTACATTTAACAAGATCATCTCATATGGAATTCCCGAAACATGGAAACATGTGGATATCATATTGATCCCAAAAGAAGGGCGGGATATTACTAAGGTTGAAAATTATAGGCCAATATATCTTACGAATGCTGATTACAAAATATTTGCTAGTATTCTGGCCAATAGACTAAAAACCATATTAAAGGATAGAATAAAGGAAGATCAGGTCAGCTTTTTGCCACAGAGGCAGATCAGACATAACTTAAGAATTGTTCTTGATACAATAGAATATTACGAAAAAAATAATGATAAAAAATTAGGTCTGATTTTGTTGGACCTGGAAAAGGCATTCGATTCTTTGAATTGGAATAATATGTTATATATATTTGATAGACTGAATTTTGGATTTAAGTTTAATAAATGGATCCAGAGCATCTATACGGAACAGTAGGCAAGATTAGTAATAAATGGGGAAAAATCTAAAGAATTCAATATAGAACGAGGAGTAAGACAAGGATGCCCAATGTCACCATTATTGTTCCTTGTGGTGGTAGAGCTGCTTATAAATAATATTAGAACAAATACAAAGATATGAGGTCCAAAATCAAAAGGATCTGAATATAAAATTAGAGCATATGCGGACGATTTAATAATCTTGATTAATGATCCAACAGAAAGCATTGATCATGTTGTAAAAACAATTGACGATTTCGGATGCTGTACAGGGCTCAAAGTGAATCAAGACAAAACCGTAATCATTACAAAAAACATGTCCGTAAATGAGGAAGAAACTTTGGTTAAAAAAACTCATTTCCGGATTGTTAAAAAAGCTAAATATTTGGGTATTAATATAGCTAAAAGGAACATGGATTTATCTGAACTTAATTACACTAAGACATGGAATGAAATTAAAAAAGACTTAATGAAATGGGCTCGACTTAAACTATCTTTATTCGGAAGAATCTCACTCATAAAAATGGTTGTATTACCAAAACTATTGTATCTCTTCCTTAACCTCCCCATAATACATAATAGCAAACCCTTTATAGAATGGAATAAAGAACTAAAGAGATTTGTATGGGAAGGTAAGAAACCTTGGGTCAGGTGGAAAACACTAATTGATAAGAAAGAAAACGGAGGATGTAATATGCCTGAATCTTATTACCAAGTGTGTGTCTTAATGTGGATTAAGGATTGGGTATTATTAAAATTTAAGAAATTGTTGAAATTCGAGGGTTTTGATCTTCAATATGGGTGGCATGCATACCTTTGGTACGAAAAACAAGAGATTCATAAAACATTTGGTCACCATGTGATTAGAAGAGCCCTGATTAATGTATGGAAGAAAGTCAAATCATTGTTCTACCAAGGAATTCCTGGGTGGATGTCACCTCAGGAAGCCTTATTAAACAGGTTTAAAAGCATAAACAACTGTTTAAAATATGAAGAAATAATAAGAGTTGAACATGGATCTGGAACTTTGGATTTAAAAAATTTAGATAATATCAGGACTATAGAAACAAATGTTACTTGGTTTCACTATTACCAACTAAAAGAAATATTCAAGAAAGATGTAAAACAATATGGAATATACTTGACAAAAAACGAATTAGACACTTGCTTGCTTACAGAAAAACCAAAACAAATAGCAAACCTGTACAAAATTCTAACATCAAGGAAATTAGAGGAAGAGATAGTTAAAGAGCACATGAATAAATGGGCTAAGAACATGGGTAATGTAATAACATTGGATAAATGGAATAAAGCAAGACAAAACACATACAAATTTACCAAAAATCAACTCATGAGAGAAAACTACTTTAAGATGGAGGTGAGATGGCACCTAACCCCATTTAAATTAGCTAAAATCTATAAAAATGACAATTACCAATGCTGGAGATGTCATACGGAATGCGGATCATGGTACCACATGTGGTGGACATGTCCAGAAATAGAGAAATTTTGGAAAAAAATTACATAAGTTAATAAGTGAAATTTTGAATATTACATTTGAATGATCTCCAGAAATATATCTCCTCAATATGATACAGGGTATAAATGATAAAGATCGATATAGAGTGTGGAATGTCCTATTATATATGGTGACTGTGGCAAGAATAATGATAGCAAGCACTTGGAAAACTGAAGAAGTCCCAAGCTTAGACAACTGGTTACTAAAAATGATTGAAATCTCAAACATAGATATTGCCAGTAATAATATTGAGGGGAACTCAAAAAAGGATAGAATAGATAGGTGGAAATGTTTATACAATTACTGCGATAGAATTTGGGGATAACTTTACATACATATAGACAGATGTACAGATATAATTGTATATATGTATACCCATATATATAGATAGTTGCTTATAGAAACTTAATGTTCGCTTAGTTTTCTTAATTTTCTTTTCTCTCTATGAATTTAGAACCTAGGAAGAACAAAGAAAGAAGCAGAGAAATCAGTGCCAATGGTGGAAATAATAAGATTTCCTTTTGTTTATGGAAGTAGATATAATTATGTAATAAGTAGAATAATATATAGAATGCTATGTGGGTATGGGGAATAATATGAAGATTGTAAATAATATTCCTTGATTAACTGTGGTTGCCTTAAATCATGTAATAACTCTTTTTATACTTTATTTTCTTTTCTCTAGTAGAATATTACTATTCATAACGTGTATTGAATTACTTGTATATATGTATATCTTAAAATTAATAAAAAATTATTAAAAAAAAATAGTTAAGGTACCAGGTAAGGATTGGGATGCAAAGCTCCCCATAATCCTCATGGCCTTTAGAGCCTCGCACGGCTTCACGCCACACCAGGTTATGACAGGATGAAAAATGGTTATGCCAGAAGCGTTTTGGATATACACCACTCTCCCCACAGATCTAGACCCAATAGTTTTAAACCATGAATGGATGAGAACTCTCTTACAGAGCATCCAGCAGACCCACAGACAAATAGCAGAGAAATTAGGCCAAAACATGAGAGCTATGGATAAAAGGTTAGGCTGGGTGCACAATCCTCAGCAGTGGGACCCGGGAAAGCAAGTAATGTATAGAAACTTTTTCAAGCAAAGACATAATCTCACAGCGAAGTGGCTAGTACCTGTAGAAATAGTTGAGAGAGTGTCCCCAACCGTGTACCAAATTAGAATCCCTAGCCGCCATGAGACTCGACTAAAATACTTCCATGTATTGCAACTGAAGGAATGGAAGGGGGACCCGATGCCGGTACAGCCAGTTTGGTCGGAGCCTGACCCAGTGCCCACCATCGACCTGACTGAAACATTTGTGAGTCTCTACGTAGTCAGTTAGTGAGATGCCTCTCTGCTTCCCTACAGGGACAAGAGATGGCATTGAGCACATGGACCCTCTGGATACTGTTATGGATGTCAGCTAAGGTCTCTGCTAGTGTTTATCTGACTCAGTTCAACACAGATTGGAAATATAATATAGAGGCTGAATGTCATTGGGCCACCCCATACCCAGGAATGATGGAGGTAATAGATTCTATGGGCAGTGCAAGGATCTGGTATGACAAGGGACTCCCTGTTCTAATTAAGACTAGAGTATATGTCATCAAAAAGAACCACCCTAGCTTCAAGAGTTTATATGTTTGGCCCCAAAGAACTCACTTGGGTGGAGGCAGATGCAGGCCCCCTCCCCCTCCAAGCAGAAATCTGGAGAAGGCACTGCTTCAATCTCCCATTTAGCAACCCCCCCGCCTCTTTCTACACCTCCCTCACCATAGATTATCTGTGCCGCCCTACATGGGCTTGGAAAACCAGACTGTTTGTGTGTCGTGACTTCATTCGCACCCCCACTAATTGCACCATAACTTGTGTCCAGACATCTCCGCCGAAATTCCCACTATGATCCAGGAGCCATCTATGTACATTGGCAATGTAGTAATTAGGAAAGATATATCCCTTTATGCATACATGGAGATCCAATTCATAGTCACCAACCTAAAATTGAATTTGATGGCAGTAAATGTAGGACACACTATCCCCATTTGTAGCCCATATTTAAAAGCTGCATGGGCTCAGTGGGAACAATTGGAAAAGAAGTGGCATAATGTAACACACCCGCTTTTCAGAAGCAAGCACGATCTTGTAGACACAGTGTTAGGAGGATTTGGAACAAGGATAGGAGTCTTAAATGCAATAGATACAGAAGTTGTGTCTAATAAATTGAGATTGGTTGAATCTTGAACCAAAGAGTTAGGTGTATCCATTGCCTCAGGTCTAACAATTGTGGCCCAAGGCATAGACATAATTGGCCATCTCCTACTGCAGTGGATAGGCATAGAAAAAGAAATCATTATAGACATAGGAAGCTCCCTTAAGTCTAGCATTTACTACTTATCCATAGCCATTCAATGCACCCAAATTCAAAGCAGTCTGATAGCATTTGCATCTCAGTTAATTCAAGCCTCATTGATGTGGCTCATTCACCCAGAAGTTATGGTTCTGTTTAAGAAAAGCTATCCAGATCCCTTCCAACTCCCCACCGATTTAGTCAAGATAACTGGAGCCCAGTGGCAAGACATGGTGCTCTATATTGACATTTATCATGAAAAGATATGGAATCCCCAAGTCATTCACTCATGGCCAGATGGCAGAAATTGCCCATAAGAACCCCTGGATTTTGGCAGACCTTGTGCTACCTTGGAAGTGCATGCTGAATCTCTGTCGATCTGCGCTTTGAGATAGTTCCCATGACCCCCTCTCTTGCCGGTCGTGCCCCTTTCACAGAATCACTCCGCATTCGCCGCCAGAAGTCTGGAGGAGTCTCTCGGGCATAAGTATATCCCTCTCTATCCTGGTCTCCCTCTTTGCCCCCCCCTTGCTCTTTCCCGCTTATTGTTCTAATGTGTGTGTGTGTGTATGTGTGTGCTATATTTGGATGTTTGCTTATTGCAGGGGTAGGCAACCTTTCCCCTTTAAGGGCCAAGGGACTTCAGCTCCCAGAATCCCAGGAGCTATTGGCCAACATGGGACTATTGGTCAACATGGCTGAGGCTTCTGGGAACTGAAGTCCCTCGGCCCTTAAAGGGGAAAGGTTGCCTACCCCTGGCTTATTGTGTTAATAAATATTTTAGACTTTAATTGGAGTTTGGTCCATTTCAGTGTCATTCATTGCCAGAATTCTTATACTTCTGGTATACACATGGACAAGATCTCCAAAGCAAAGTTGGGTGCTTCACTCTAATATCTGAGCTAATTATAAATTCCCCAAAATTAGCCTTGTTTCCCAACAATAGTGTCTGACAATGCTGGTTCTTTGGCTTAGTAACAGAGATGAGCACTGTCCCCTATGGTCAGACATGACTTGACAACTTTGTCAAAGGGGAATACCTTTATCTACCTTTTAATTTAGAAAATACTTTTGATCTTGTTTGCTCAAGATAAGAAGGAAATTTTATCCCATTTTTAAGCTCATGATAGCACAACTGGTTACTTTGTTTCTTTTCAACAATTTGTTGAAAGCACATGATGCAACAGGTGTTTCATTAGAAATCTGAGAAAAAGAGTTGGAAAGAACTTTGTCCTTCATTTATTATGGTAAAAATACTGGTGTTGTTTGAATTGTGGAATGCATTCTGTCCATAGTGACAGTTCCATTACATGTTGGAATAAAACTAGAATGTCTAGACTGCAAGATTTCTTCTTTGTGGACTGTGCAATAAAACAACATTTTGTAGAACTACAATGTATTATTGTAATGCATAAATATTAAAGCTCTTATAGTTCAACCACTGCCACATGTAAAATGATTGGAATCATCATTTCTTTAATGAATTAAAGTAAAGAATAGTGGAGACTAATGTGCTGTTTGTTGTCATTGTGTGTCTTCAAGTCATTTCTGAGTTCTGGCAACCCTAAGATAAAGCTACCATGGGATTTTCTTGGCAGGTTTTTCTTCAGAGGGAGTTTACCATTGCCATCCTCTGAGATTGAAAGAGTGTGATTTGCCCAAAGTCACTCACTGAGCTTCATGGCCTAGCAGTGATTGAAACCCTGGTCTCCAGAGTCATAGTCCAGTACTCAAACCACTAAACAGCACACTTGAGTGTAGCCTTGGGTTTCATACTAAAGAAAGGTGAGATATTAAACAAACAAACAAACAAACTAACAATCAATCAAACAAACATAATTTTGTACTCTAAATTGAATGTTTTCTTTGTTAGGGCTTAGCTTTGCAATATGCACTTTCTCATTTTCTGTAAATGAGAGAGAAAGAAAGAGATAATTTATATGTGAGAATGCCTCTTTTGTGTGCATTTGTGTTTACATGTGTATATGATGAGAATGTGATTCTGATTTTACATGCATACATATGTACACAAATTGGGTTTGGACAATAATGTGGGGAATTCACATGTCAGCAAGAGGATGGCCTTGCTCAATTGAAGATGTAACCCCAACCTCAGCTGGCTTGCAACTACTGATGCACTTCTCCAGTGTCAACTTGGCAAAAGAAAAAGAAAACCTGCAGCCATAGTATAACAACAGTACAAAGAATATATTGGTTTAAAGTCGAATTAATATGGCAGCTCCCTCCCACTCCACACACAGTTCTCATCTCTCTCCCAAGTATTGCCTAACCCTCCCTAGGGTGAGGAGAGACAATGACTATCAAAGTGTTGGTATCAGATGTAAAATCCAAAAATTGAACAATTTCTTGTCATTTTGGCTTCAAAATCAGTATGGGTCATCATCATAATTCCTACACTGCCAAGTTTCTGAACAACTGTTGCACTATTTCTTAGACTCAGCTAAGCAGACTAGCAGCTTGGAGTGACCTGCATCCGCTCCAGCCCCAGTTAGCCCCCGATTGGTGTGGACTGTGGTGACTAGACACTGTGGTCCTGGAGCTGGCCACTGAATGGACTGCCAGAAAGGACCACTTTTTCTGCATTCTTTTTTTTTCAACAGCTTCAGGCCACCTGCCCCTGAAGCAGCCAGAAGATGCTCTTTCCTGCCCAGCTGTTTTCAACCTCAGTCACATAGTACTTACTCTCCCATCCCCAACATTCAGAAAGGAACTAATCCAAGTCATGTGTGTGTTTGCAGGGAGTGTAATTTGTAATCAGAGAGCAAATAAAATCCAAAATATACAGATTGTTATATTTTTGAAAATGTAAATAAAATAATTACAGTTACTATTCACTAAGCTGTGTTTATAATGTTACATACATTTTGATGCCGGTAAGTTAATTATATATATGCTAGTCTGATTCAAATTGCAGGGGATAGAATTCTATTTCTACCCATAGTTTTATTATGACACAACATGCAATCTTTCATTGTTTCCTTGCTATCCTTGGGCCTTGCCTTCTCATACAGAGCACTATTCCTTTACTTGTGCCTGTTCCCCCCCCCCCTTTTCCCCCTGTTTTAAATCTTGTTCTTGGATATATTCCTGGGCAACTGATTTTCACTGATATATGAGTAAGGAACAATTTCTCAAAGGGACAATTTCTACAGAGCAATTAGTGCAAGAAAACACTAATAAGACTACTAGTAAGAAAACACTACCTTAATAAGTTGACCAAAAATATTCTAGGAACATATGTGTTCTGGTAATATTTCTTATATTTACATTCTACAAAGAGATGTCTCATTGTAGAAACCAGCTTTCCCCAATGCTGCTGTTTTGTTTAGTTCTTAGCCACCAGTGGTGTTTTTTGTTGTTTCTCTGTCTCTCTCTTTGTGTCACAGGGAAGATAATTACATTTGAGGAAAAGTTACATCTGAGAATACAGAAGGGAGTAAGGAAAAAACTGAGCTGCTTCCTGGAATTTGCTTTGAAAGAGAAGCAAAATGACAGCAGCATAGGTTTTCATGATCACACAGACACAACAATATTTTTTTTAATTTTATTTATATTAATCAACTTTCCATACATTTTTATATACTTTTACATCTTAGCCGTTGTTTTTTTTTTTAAAACAACCCCTCCTAAATATCCCCTCTGTGCACCCCACCCCCGGAGCCATTTCCATCTTTATACTCCATCCAAAATCTTAACTCCTCCCGTGGAGGCAATTTCCCGTCTTCCATTCTTAATACATTTTCAATAAATTTTTTCCATATTTCATCAAAATCATTTCTTTTCAATAATCCTTTTTTCACTTTCAATCCACATGTTAATTTATCATTAATTGCTATCTTCCAAACTTCCTTATACCAATCCTCCAATTTCACACTTATTTTTGTTTTCCAACTTCTTGCTATAATTAATCTCACAGCAGTAAACAAATTTGTTACAAGGTTTTTTCCTCCTTCCATTCTACATCATTATATATTGATAACAATGCTATATTCGGTTTTCTATCTATCTTTATATTCATAACCTTTTCTATCTCTAATATTACTATTTCCCAGAATTTTTGTACATATTTACATTGCCACCACATATGTAGATATGACCCTACTTCCTGACAACCTCTCCAACAATATTTTGAATTTTCTTTATTTATATTATGTAATCTCAGTGGTGTCAAATACCACTTCCAAATCAATTTATAATAATTTTCCTTAATTCGCACCGATAAATTTTTCAAATGTCTTTGTTCCCAAATCTTATTCCATTCATTGTCAGAGATTTTGCATTTCAATTCATCTTCCCATATTTCTTTTAAAATAATTTGATGTAGTTTTTCCCTTTTATTATCCATTAATATTTTATAAATTTTGCTAGTTAAGCCTTTCATATTTTCATTTTCCTCCATTCCTTTTCTTTTCTGAACTATTTGTTCAAACTGTGTATATTTCCCTTTTTCTATATTTTTTCTTCAAATTCTTAAACCATTGTTCTATTTGCATAAAATGTAACCAAGACATGTTTATCCCCCTAAGTTTTTCTTTTATATTTTCTTTTCCTATCTTTAATTCTATCCAATTTTCTATTTTATCTATTTTCCTTTCCTTTAATTCTTTATCTAATAAATCTTTTAAATTTTTGGGGAGAGATTTTTCCATTATTATTGGTGTTATTATTGAATTTTCATTCATTAATCCTTTTTTATATTTATTCCAAATTTCTAATATATTTTCCATAAATGGATTTCCAATTTCTTTAATTTCTTTCCTACTAATTTCTTTAAAAAATTTTTTCTCTATTTTCATATCTATCTCTTTTTCCCCCATTTCTAACCAATCTAAATCTGGTACGTCCAGCATTCCTTCTATTACATATCTTAAGTGGTTAGCTTCATAATATCCTTTTATATTAGGGAGGCCTAGCCCTCCTTTTTTCTGAAACTCATACCAAAATTGTTTATTTAATCTACATCTTTTCCCTCCATTACAATATATGTTTAGTAACTGTTGCCATTTACTTAATTCTACTTCTGATATTTTTAGTGGTATCATTCTAAATAGGAAATTTAATTTTGGTAAAATTTTCATTTTAACTAATGCTATTCTTCCAAACCATGATAATCAAATGTTCTTATATTCTACTATTTTTTTTCAACTTCTCTCCGTAATACTAAGAAATTTTTCTCTTCCATTTCTTTTAAATCTTTTGTTATATTAATTCCTAAATATTTTACATTACTTTTTATTCTTATCCCTAATTCTTTTTGCTTCATAAGCTCTGATACTTCCTTTTTTGTATAATTAAATAACATCATTTCTGTTTTATTCCAATTAATTTGAAGTCCTGTTATCTCACTAAATAAATTCAAATGTTCCTTAATTTCTCCTATTTTATCCTTTAAGTCTTTAATAGTTAATAATGTATCATCAGCAAATAAACTAATTTTATGGTTTTTTTCCAATAATATTCCTTCCAAACTACTATCCTTCCTAATAACATTTGCTAACATTTCTATAACCATTGCAAATAATATTGGTGACAATGGGCATCCTTGCCTTGTACCTCTCGTTACTTTTATTTCCTTTGTAATTCCATCATTAACTATTACTTTTATTGAGTTATCACAATATAGTTGATCTATTAGTCCCCTCATTTTTTCTCCCATTCCAAACTTTTTCATAATTATTTTTAATGTTGGCCATTCCACACAGTCGAAAGCTTTAAATATATCTAATGCTAAAATTCCTGCTTTTAATTTTTCTCTCCCAATTACATGTATTTTACTCAAAACTCTTCCTACTAAATTAGACATTTGTCTTTCCTTCACAAAACCACATTGATCTTTTCCTATATATTTATACACACATTTATTCATTCTATTTGCTATTATTGCTGTTAATATCTTTGCACCTGATTTATTAATGATATAGGTCTATATGACCCTGGATCAGTTGGATCTTTATCTACTTTTGGTATTAATATTACTAATGATTGAGACCATGATGAAGGTATTTTCTCTCCTTGTAATATTCCATTATATAATTCTAACAACTTTGGAATTAATATATTTTCAAACACTTTATAATATTCAGGTCCCAAACCATCTATTCCTGGACTTTTACCATTTTTTAATTTTCTAATTACCTCTATTATCTCTTCCTTTTCAATGGGTTTTTCCAATAGTTCTTTATCTTCCTCCATTATTGTTTGTCCCCAATTTTCTTCTACATAATTTTCTATTTTATCTAGTGGATTTTTTCCTGCTTGATATAATTCTTTATAAAATTCTTCAAAATTTTTTATTTTTTCTTTCATCATTCTACACATCATCCCAGATCTATCCTTCACTATATTTATCATACTTTCCATTTTCTTTTTCTGTGTGGCTCTGGCCAACATTTTTGAATTTTTATTACTATATTCGAAATATTCCCTTCTTAAATAAATCAAATTTTCCTCTACTTCATCTATCTCTATCTTCTGCAGTTCCTCCTTTTTTGCCCTCAATTCTACGTAAATCTGTTTATTTCTATTAGCTATATATTTATACTCTAATTGTTCTATATCTGTTTCTAATTTTTTTCCTTTCTTCCTGTCTTTTTCAAAGGTTATATGCTTCTTTCATACATATTCCTCTTGTTACTGCCTTCATCGTGTCCCATAACAATCCTTTTGTCACTTCCTTATTGTTTATATCCCATGTTTCTTGCCATTCCTTTTCAATTTTGTTTACTATATCTTTATAATTCAATATCTTAGTATTTAACCTCCACCTCTTTATTTGTTCATAATCTTTCTTAATAATAAATTCTGCACTCACCAAGGAATGGTCACTTACTTTTATACTTGATATTTCACTATCTAAAACTTTAGTTATCATATTTTTTGAAACAAAAATGTAATCTATTCTAGTATATGTTTTATGTACAGCAGAATAATATGTATATTTCTTTTCATCCCCTTTTACTAGTCTCCAGACATCTTTAAATTCCCTTTTATTCATTATTTTATTTAAGTTTGTTATATTTCTATGTTTATCCTTTACTGAGGGGTTAGATTTATCTTTAATCTTATCCATTTGCATGTTAAAATCTCCTGCAATAATTACATATTGCTTCTGTATTCTTTCCACTTTCTTTAACACTCTTTCATAAAACTCTTCTTGTTTTTCATTTGGTGCATATACATTCACAAGTGTATAATTATCTTCCCCTAGTTCTCCCTGTATTATTATATATCTTCCTTCATCATCTTTTATTACTTTATTTATTACAAAATTACATTTTTTTGCAATTATTATTGCTACCCCTTTTGATTTTGAATTTCCAAATGCTTTCTCATAGTTCTTTGTCCAATTCAGTTTCAGTTCACTTCCCCCCTCTTTCCGTTGGTGCGTTTCTTGAATAAAAATAAAATCTGCTGAATCTCTTTGTAATAAAGCTTCAATCCTTCTTCTTTTAATCACTGATCCAAGACCTTTGGTATTTAAAGTTGAAATTTTCAGTTTATCTACCATAATACCATTTATTTATTTCTCTAATGGCTCCATTTTGTGTAAACCCTATCCCTTCCCTCCTCCCTCTATTTCCCCTCCCTTCCCTCCCCAAGTCCCATTTACCTCTCCACTTCTTCTTGCTAGAGCGCATTGCTCTAGCCCCAGTCGCCGAAGCTACCCCTGTGGAGAGGGGTGACGAAGACATCCCAAGGCCCAAAGAAACCGCCCACCCCCCGAGTGCTCATAAAAACAATAAATTTAACTTTGTACTTAATTGCAGTAATTTCTCTTTTCGTCTATGGGAGTCCGCCTCCTCCACATGCTCCCAATAATTCTTCTCCTCCCAACACTCCAACCTGGATGACAGCTCCATTCCCTTTAGATTTTTTAGACTCTCCAGTTGTTCCTTCTTCTTCTTTATATATCCCAAGATCTTTCAACAATTGTATTCCTTGTTCCACTGAATCAATCCTATATCTCTTTCCTGCTTTTTGAAATTTCAGGAATATAGGATGTCCCCAAGTGTAGTAAATTCCCGCTCCTCTCAACATAGTAGTACACGGTTTCATCTCTCTTCTCCACATTTTCGTTTGAAGACAATAGTCATTATAAATTTCTACATCAACATCTTGAAATTTTAATTTTTTCCGGATTCTTCCTCACCATATTCATCAGTCCTTCCTTTTTATTATAATTAATTACTCTTACTATTACATCTCGTGGTGCCATCTTGTTCGTCACTGGTCCAATGCGGTGAATTCTTTCAAAGTCTGATTCAGTCCATTTTAAGGATGGGGAGATTTCTTGTAACCATTTCAAAATTTTTGATTGCAAATCATATTTTCTATCTCTTTTCTCCAACTCTGGTATATTCTTAATAACAAAATTGGTTCTTCTTTGGTAATCCTGCAGATATATAAGTTTTTTGTCCATTTCAGACAATTTAACTCTATTGGTTTCAATTTCTCTTTGTTGTCTCCCTTGTATAATCTTGCTTTCCTTGTTATCTGATTTTAATGTTTGCACATCCTCTTGTATTTGTTTTATATTTCTTTGTATTTCCATAAACTTTTCATCTGAACTTTTCCTTTCAAGTTGCATTTGTAGTTGAAATTGCTTTGTCATAGCCTCTCTTTCATTTCGTATTGTTGTTAAAAAGGTTTGCTTGTCTGCATTTCTTGCTTCTAATATTTCATTTTTCTGTCTTTCCAGAAAATCATTCATCTCTTTACGTCTCATCTCATTCTCCTGCTTCATAATTTCTGTAATCATAGTCCTCATTTGTTCACAATCCGTCATTCCTGCTTTTGCTCCTGTTCCTGCATCTGTTTTATCCTTCCCCTTTCCTTCTCCCTGCTTCTCTGGGAGTGAACTCGTAGAAGTAGCCATTTTTTTAGGGGGGCTTCTTAACATTTCTTTTTGTTCAGTTTGTTCCAATCTAACAAGTCTTCCGAAGGCTCTATCTGAAGGTTTATCTTTCTCAGTTTGTCTTAAACCTCTCTTCCAAAGCTTTCCCCCTAATACTTTTGGCCTTTTTGACATATACACTTATTTAATATTCACTCCATTTTATTCAACTCCCAGTTCCTCCCTTTTAAGCAGTCAGCAGTGGATAGTACTTTTATCTCCTCTCGTTCAAGCTTCTAGCCACTTATGATTTGTGGGTTAATTTCATTCACTTTAAGGCAGTTACAAAGCTTAATTCCTTATCTCAAAGTCCAATTTTAACAGCCTTTAGCTGCCTCGTTAATCTTTTTAATGGCGGACAAGCTTCCTCCGTGATTCTCCGTCCCCCACAAAACGAAAGTAAGCTATTTTAAGTCTACTCTTGAGATAATAATAATTTTTTTTTACCTTTTATGTTCCTTGTATCTTCTTGTTATAAATTCATCTCAAAGAGTCAACATTTCTCTCTTTGGGAGGTTTTTTTTTTACTGCAATTATCTATTTCCAAGCACTCCGAAAGCTCAGGCAGTCCTTACCCGGCCATTGCTCAGGCCCCGCCCCCAGACACAACAATAGTATTGATTTTTCTCTGTGGTAGAGAAATGATGTGTTTTGAGGGAAAAGACCTGCTGTGTCCCTGTTTTCAATACCCCCTACACCTTTTGGATGACCATAACCTTTAAAGTCCTAAGTGGATTGGGTCCAACCTATCTTCGGTACCACCTCCTTCCATACAATCCACCCCATACACTAAGGTCCTCTGGGAAGAATTTATTGCTACGTATAAAAATTAGATTATCTGCAACTGCCCAGAGGAATGGCCTGCAGGATGAGATCCGTCACTTGACCACTTTAAACAGCTTTAAAAAAGCTGTTAAGATGGCTCTCTTCTGGCAGACCTTGCCTGAGTTGATAACCATCCACCAAAAGTAGTTATCACTGCCCCTGATTTGCACTACAGCTATTCAATTTATTTGTCATTTATTGTAATTTATTGTAGTCTGTTATTTTAAGTATGTTTTTAAACTTCAAATGTTTAATTGTATTTTAGGGGGATCAATTGGGGGATGAGATCATTTGTTTTATTGTGTAAGCTGCTCCGGTTGTATTTTACAGAGAGGTGGGGTAATAATAATAATGATAATAATAATAATAATAATAATAATAATAATAATAATAATAATAACAACAACCAGCTACAGGGAATGAAGAACATGTAAATGATGTGTTTCCATGAACATGGGTTTAGGAATATAATCTTCAAATCTGTCCTAGTATCATAGAATCATAGAGATGGAAGAGACCACAAGGGTCATCCAGTCCAACCCCCCTGTCATGCAGGAACTCAAAATTAAAGCATCCCCAATAGATGGCCATCCAGCCTCTGCTTAAAGACCTCCAAGGAAGGAGACTCCACTACACTCTGAGGGAGTGTGTTTCCCTCTCGAACAGCTCTCACTGTCAGGAAGTTCCTCCTAATGTTGAGGTAGAATCACTTTTCATGTAGCTTGCATCCATTCTTCTGGGTCCTGTCCTCTGGAGTGACAGAAAACAAGTTAGTCCCCTCCTCAATATGACATTCCTTCAAATATTTAAAGAGGGCTATCCCCTCTTAGCCATCTCTTCTCCAGGCTAAACATACCCAGTTCCCTAAGTTGTTCCTCATAGGGCATGGTTTCCAGACCCTTCACCATTTTAGTTGCCCTCCTCTGGACACACTCCAGTTTTTCAACATCCTTTTTGAATTGTGGTGCCCAGAACTGGACACAGTATTCCAGGTGGGGCCTGACCAAAGCAGAATACAGTGGCACTATTACTTCCCTTGATCTAGATACTATACTTCTATTAATGCAGCCTAAAATTGCATTGGCCTTTTTAGCTGCGGCATTACACTGTTGACTCATGTTCAACTTGTGGTCTACTAGGACTCCTAAATCCCTTTCACACATAATCTCGTTAAGCCAGGTTTCCCCCATCTTATATCTATGCATTTCATTCCCCCCCCCCCCCCCCCCAAGTGCAGTACCTTACATTTCTCTGTGTTGAAATTCATTTTGTTAGCTTTGGCCCAGCTTTCTAATCTATTAAGGTCATTTTAAATTTTCATCCTGTCTTCTGGGGTATTAGCTATTCCTCCTAATTTGGTGTCATCTGCAAATTTGAGAAGCATGCCCCCTATTCCTTCATCCAAATCATTGATAAAATGATCATTGAATAGCACTGAGCCCAAGACAGAACCCTGTAGCACCCCACTGGTCACTTCTCTCCAGGATGAAGAGAAGCCATTGCTGAGCACTCTTTAGGTTCGGTCAGTCAACCAGTTACTAATCCACCTAACTGTTATATTGTCTAGCCCACATTTTACTATCTTGTTTGTAAGAATATCATGGGGGACCTTGTCAAAAGCCTTATTGAAATCAAGATATAATATGTCTACCACATTCCCTTCATCTAGCAAGCTGGTAATTTTATCAAAAAAAAGAGATCAGATTAGTCTGGCCTGACTTGTTTTTGAGAAACCCATGTTGACTTTTAGTGAGTATGGCATTCCCTTCTAAATGTTCACAGGCTCTCTGTTTAATGAACTGTTCTAGAATCTTTCCCAGTATTGATGTCAGACTAACTGGGCGATAGTTGTTGGGATCCTCTTTTCCCCCCTTTTTGAACATGGGGACAATGTTTGCTGTCCTCCAGTCTGCTGGGACTTCTTCTGTTCTCCAGGAGTTCTCAAAGATTATTGCCAGTGGCTCTGAGATTACATTTGCCAGTTCTTTTAATATCCTTGGATGTAGTTCATCTGTTCCTGGAGACTAAAATTCATTTAGGTTAACCAGACATTCCTGTACTTCCTCTTTACTTATTCTGTGCTGCATTTTCCCTAATGTGTCCTCTGCTCCATTTTCCTTTTGTGAGAAGACTGAGGCAAAGAAGGTGTTGAGTAGTTCTGCCTGTTCTCTGTCCCCTGTTAGAATTTATCCATCTTCTCTGTGCAGTGGCCCTACCATTTCCTTCTTCTTTCTTTTCCTATGGACATACCCCCAAAAGCCCCTTTTATTGTTCTTAACCCCTCTAGAAAGCCTGAGCCCATTTTGCACTTTGGCTTTCCTGACTTTACCCCTACTTGTGCTAGATATTTGTTTGAATTCCTCTTTAGTGATTTCATCCCTTTTCCATTTCTTATACCTCTCCCATTTAAAAGTTCAGTTGAAAGTTCCTTTGTCATCCAACCCAGTTTCTTGAGACATCTCCTATCTAGATCCTTTGCTATCATTACAAGACAAAGCAGATCACAAAATGTTAATGAAATTTAGGGCCTTTACAGACTGCCAGAAATAATGCAACTTGAATCCACTTTAACTGCCCTGGCTAAGTGCTAAGGAATCATGAGAACTGTAGTTTATTGTTGCACCAGAGCTCTCTAACAGAGAAGGTTTTAGTGTCTCAGAAAAAAAACTACAGTTCCCATGATTCCCTAGCACTAAGCCAGGACAGTTAAAATGGATTCAAGTTGCATTATTTCTGGCAGTCTGTAAAGGTCCTTAATTTTCTCTGCTGGAGCAGAAACTAAGAATTAGGCCATAACATGCCCAGGCCAAAATGTCATAGTCACAATGCCCTCTTCTACCTAAATATGCTGTAGTAACAGCATCATTCTTCTCAGTCATTCCACATCTAATATTTGAACTTGCAGATGTGTTTGCATTAGCTTTGCTATCTCCTCAATGTCCTCTCTATTCACTTTGCCATTGTTATTGCCATCACTGACCTGAAGCAGATGGGCCAAAAGGGCTCCAGTGCGACCTAGCTGGCGCTGTTTGTACCAAGGCTGCAGGAACCGCATGCTCCTGGCCCAATCTGGGCTGCTGCCACACTTCTGAACTAGGCTGTAGAAAGGAGTGGATTTTCCCCACTCCATTTTGGCCTGGTTCTTTAGTGATGGCATGGTGTTGGCACACTTTCCAACCATGTTTCAGGCATTTGTCATCTAAATGCTTTGTCCCAAATATGGCTGGAAACCGTGTCATTTGGTCTGTCTGCTTTGGGCCACTGTTTGCTTTTCCCTGCTCCCTACCATCCAGTTTGTCATTTCTGTTAGAAATTTCTTGATCTTCTAGAACAAAATCTGAGCTAGTGGAAGCCAATTTTCTTTAGCTGAACTATTTCCTCAGGAAACTGTGAACTACAAATTTAATGAAATTGTTGTCTGCCATGTTTCCATTCACCTGTGGTTCAAGACACAGTCCATTCTTCACCTGAATAAAAGAAGCAGGAAATGTTGTTGGGAGGATATATATTTTTATATATATTTTTGAAGGCCACATATATTTACTTTGATTAAATAAAAGAATATTCATTGAATTCTGGTCCAAAACACACTGCAGAAATCATGCAGTTTGAAACCATTTTAACTGCCTGGCCCAGTGCTAGGGAACTCTTGGAACTGTAGTTTTGTGAGACATTTAGCCTTTTCTGTCAGAGAGCTCTGGTGTCACAATGCAATACAATTTCCAGGATTCCCTAGTAGTGAGCCAGGGCAGTTAAAGCGGTCTCAAACTAGATTACTTCTGCAGTGTGTTTTGGTCCATAGACATCTTTAAAAAGAAACCACACCAAGATGTTGCTATATTCAGGTGAAGCTATATTCTGCAGTGTTCAAAACAGTAATTCACAAACTATTTTTACCAAGTAGACCCATCCCTTGCTATTATAGAGGTTGAGGTAAAAACAAGATCACCCCCCCCCCTACTGTGTTCCATGTAAAGAAGTAGAACTGAATTGGCTTTGGGGCAGTGCCTTCCACAGTAGCTCTGGGCAGCAGGGCAATTAAGTGATGAAAGAGAGTCAAGTGACACACACACTGCTCTGTCCTCCAGCTGGAAGGAAGGGCCAGTGCTCAGGCCTCCTACATCAAACTGTCACAAACTCAAGAGGCACGATACCTTTTCACAGTATCAACTTTCCACTTATTAGCTAAATTACTGTTTTGTTGTTGCTACCTCCTGCCATCTGCTGTCTGAAACAGCTGCTTTGCTCTATTTAACCTTATCAGGAGAGTACAATAATATTTCACAAGAGAACTACCTGCAGGTAGGCTGTGAGAAATAAATGAAGTTATTTGCAAGCCCTGAGTAGCCATACATTACAAGAAAGGAGATGGTGTAATTTGAATGTTAGGCTACAACTGTGAAGACCAGGGTTCAATTCACATTCAGCCACAAAATCCACTGGGTGATCTTGGGAAAGTCACATCCTCTCTGCCTCAGGGGAAAGCAATGAAAAACCTCCTCTGAACAAATATTGACAAGAAAACTCCATATAGCAGGGGTAGGCAACCTTTCCCCTTTAAGGGCCGAGAGACTTCAGCTCCCAGAAGCCTCAACCATTTTGGTCAATAGTCCCATGTTGTCCAATAGCTCCTGGGATTCTGGGAGCTGAGGTCCCTCAGCCCTTAAAAGGGAAAGGTTGCCTACCCCTGCCATATAGTGTCATCTTAGGGTTGCCTTGAGAAAGAAATGACTTGAAGGCACAAAACACACTCTGGTTGCATCTCATAGCTCCATACTGCCTAAGTGGCTGCTGTCCTATGAAGACAGAACAAGATACATATCTCAAGAAAGTTTAAAAGATTACCATATTGTTTTTAGGGGAAAAGCCTAACACATTTTGGCTTATGTGTACTTTTCAGGGGACTACATAGAATCATACAATCATGAGAGGCATCCTATCAATAAATCATTTCACATAGACTTCCTGGTCCAGATGTTTCTGGCATTTATTTTTAAGTAGGTTTGTAAAGGTTACACAATGTACAAGTACAGATATGTAGTTACAGGGGGTCAAAACGAAGATGTAACAACCAGAAATAGGAATTCTGCATCTCAATGAATTTTTCCTTCAGTCCCCAAATTTCTAGCATTGTTGAAACTTAAAATTTCAATTGAGCATTTAGGAATACAGTTTAAGGGCCTTCACAGACTGCCAGAAATAATGCAGCTTGAGGCCACTTAAACTGCCCTGGCTCAGTGCTAGGGAATCATGGGAACTGTAGTTTATTGTGGCACCAGAGCTCCCTGACAGAGAAGGCTCAATGTTTCAGAAAAAAACTTCCCATGATTCTCTATAATTGCCCCAAGAAAAGGGGCAGACAAAGTGAACAAGGGTATGCAAATACAGCAAAAGAAAGACCTCGTGTGTGTGTTTCCAAGACTACATATTTGGGACTAAAATTCCATTTGCTGGGGCAGAATTACTATTTGAGGCAAAGCTCTCATTCCTCCCCCCCCCCCCATCCCTGGTGTGATAATTATTTTAAGCACTGTAATGTTATGCATTTATAAGTTTTGCTATTATGATTTTATATAGCTCCCTGAAGAAGTCCAAACAGCATAAAGACAAGCTGAAATGTATTGGGACTTCAAGCATCTTGAGACATGTGTCTTGCTCCTTCAGTAGATTCTATTGGATTTTCCCCTTCCACCATTTTTTCCTTCTTTTTCTTGGAAGACTCAAGACAAGGATTCCCTCAGACTTTTCTTGGGATGCCAGAGATTGATTGTCAGACCTTTTGCATGCAAATCATACTACAACCCTTCTGCTCCCATCATTACACAACAAGCGTAAGTTTCAGCTGCATCTCTGCATTAGTTGTGATTGAATCAATCATCATTCATAAGAAAGGGATACAGGAGAAATTACCTGTGCTCAGAGGAGAATGTCAATGGTATAGGCTGCCTTACCAAGTACAAACTTGCCATTTTTCCAGTCCTGCTGCAGAAATATTTTCCTGAATCTTGTGCTTTGTGGTGTTTGGTAATAGTACATTTTACATAGAATTTGGAATTCCCTCCATAGTGATATTCTTTGGTCTGTTATGAACCAAATTTAATTAGTTTCTGGGCATTGGGTGGCTGAGTGCTTATTTTCTTTACTCATCTGTTCCTACTAATGGTTTTTTCCTGGTAAAGCAAATGTCATTTTCTCCTCAATTTTTGCAATAGTTCAAAGTGTTGTTGTTGAATGTTTTAGTATTGTGATCTGTTAAGGGCTGAAGAGAAAAAAAAGGATGCACATGTTTGTACACAACAGGGTTACAGCTTGGATACATAAAGCGGCTCTTGCAACATTAAGCCCGAAAAGATTGAAAAGTAGGATGAAGTATCATAAAAGTCTAATTATCTCACAAAACTAAAAATCCCAGATTTCCATAGCATTGAGCTATGGACCTTATCAAACGCTGGCCAGCAAGCGAAGTATAAAGTGAAGTTAAAGTGAACTAGACAGATTCCGTTTCACTTGCACGGCCATAGCGCAATGTTTCTGCCTCCTCCAGAAGGTGGCGGCGCGGCCATTGCGCATTGTTTGGGGCCTCGGAGGGGGCGGCAGTGGAGGCTCCCTCCCACGCCTCGCCCTCCCGCCGCACTTGCCAGCCCTCCAGCCAGCACCAGTGGAGAGGCGGCTCTGGCCACGGAGGAGGCGGCGGCGGCGGCTCCTTCCCGCGCCTTGCCCTCCCTCCGGCACAGGAGGCGGAGGCGGAGGCTCCTTCCCGCGAGGCAGCTCTGGCCGCGGAGGAGGCGGTGGCGGAGGCCCCTTCCCACGCCTCGCCCTCCCTCCGCACTTGCCAGCCTTCCAGCCGGCCCAAGGCACCGGTGGAGAGGCGGCTCTGGCCGCGGAGGAGGCGGCGGCGGAGGCTCCCTCCCGCGCCTCACTTGGTACATCCACAAAAATCTGAATGTCAAAAGATCCCCTTTGACTTCGGATCAAGTGGGTGAAATACGTTTCAGCTTTGGATATTGTGTGGACATAAGGAAAGGAAAATGTTTTAGCTTTGGATTGCCTTTGGATATTGTGTGGACACAAGGAAAGGAAAAAGTTTTAGCTTTGGATTGCCTTTGGATATTGTGTGGACACAAGGAAAGGAAAAACGTTTTACTTTGGATTGTCTTTGGATATTTTCTGCTTGGGACCCCGTGTGATAAGGCCCTATGACAGTTAAAATGGTGTCAAACTGCATTAATTCTGCAGTATAGATGCAGTCTCAGTGAATCCTGGCAAATATATCTGTCTTTCCTTACATTTTAATTTTGTACTTTTGACTGCAGCCACTCCCCCTTAACACAACTTTTTTCTCTGTCATGGAAACTGGGGGAGGGACGGAGAGGTTCTGATGAGAAGAAGAGAGCTGATGTTTCTCTGCTCCTCTTCCCCTGATCTCCACTGAAGAAGCAAAGATGGTACTGGGAGGGTAAGGAAAGACAGGTACCTTGATTTGGTTTCATAATTTTTTTAAAAAAAATATTTAATCTTGTTTCCCAATCTATTTGGGCTTAAAGTTACAGGAGCCTCATCCCACATGAAACCTAACAACCCTAGTATACAGTAAAATAAATCTTAGAATTACCCAGTACCCACTGTACAACTCCCCATGGAAAATGTGGGGAAAGTTTTGCCAGGCCTAGCATGAGAAAACCAGAAGATCATCCCAGGTAAACAATATGGAAGATACCATCTTTTGTCAACTGAGACCTATTCTACATGAGAACATTATAGAGAGTTGAAATGGTTGCATGAGCCACAACATTTATATCTGAAAGTGTTGGTGATTCCCATGGGTAGTTGCAAACATTTTGCAAATATCCTGTTGATATTTACATCTTAATATGTTGCGCTTATTTATTTATTTATTTTTATTTGAAATAAGGATTTGATGTAAGGACATACCAAGACATTTTCCTGCTGGAGTCAAAGGATAAGATAGTTGAACCCTTCCCTCAATCAACAAACAGAAGCTGATTGATTGTCAGTTGTGATGACAATACAAACAATTCTGGGGTGTAACTGCAGCAAGCAACCCAGATTGGAACTCTGTTTTAAAATTAGAAAGGGACGGGAGGTTTGGAACATCAGGATGAACAATTGGATGACTTCTGCTACTGCTCTCCAGTATATGCTGTTTGAGCTGGTTGCTTCATAAATATTAAAGAAATCTAATTACCCATTCACAATCTGAAGCCAGAGAGTCTCCTTTTTCTATCACATTAGGATTTCATCATTCCATTCTGCTGCATATATAAACGAGGAAATAATTTCTTCTATCTGCTTAGAAATGAATTATTATTTCTTCTGTAAAACCCCTGTCCCATCCCCCCAGAACACTTGGATCAATTGAAATCTTAAGATATTTATTTATTTGTAGATGGGAGGTGGGTTTCTTTGTGCCAATAACCTCTGTGACATCACTGCCTCTTAACATGAATGTACAGAGACCTTGTAGCACCTTTGAGACTAACTGAAAGAAATTGGCAGCATTAATTTTTGTATACTTAAGTCTACTTCCTTAGATGCATTTGACCAAATGCATTTGAGGACATAGACTTAAGTCTATGGAGTTTATCACACGGGGAAAATTGGAAGATTAAATGGGTCAGAACCCACAGTTATCTAGCATATTAGGTGCAATTGTGTGCATGGTTTTCACATGACGTTGTGTGCAAACTGCTTGGAATCCACCAGGAAAGTGACATGAACCAGCAAATAGGCATTTTTGGGAAAATACTATAAATTCATTTCCATTTCATTCATGAATTTGCTTTTTTTGCACATTTGCTCTAGTGTGAAAGCCACTTGTGGCATTCTTCTCATTTGTTGCCAGATTTCCCATGGTTCTTTGGGATGAGAATCCAGGGCTCCTAAAGAAACAGTTGCTGAGGCAAAGGCAGGACACAGAGAAAAAGCTTGTTTCTACCTCTGTGTGAATGTTTCTTCTCCCTCGCCCTTCCCCATTAGCTGGGGCTCGTAAAGAAACAGCCACTGAGGGAAGGCAGGGACACTGGTTGCCGAGAGGGACATGGCCTTTTGTGTTGTTTTTCTACTTTTCCTACTTCTTTGGGTAATGTTTTGTTCTTTTTACTTAAGTTGGATACCATTTCTTGGGAAATAGGGGAGAGTACAATATATTTTTATAAAGAAAATTGTATAAATAAAATTGTTTGTTTCTCTGGGTGATTTCTGGTGACACAACTACTTCTGTGTGCAGGCACAAAAAAAAATGATTCCCAAACCATTATTGGGATTTACATGCATCTGTGTGAAAACCAAATGCATGTTCTACCCTCTTTCTCACTTTAGTAATGAGCTTCTAACATGTTCTGTGTTCTGTGTATGAAAATCATTCATGCATTGCACGTTTTTGTGGGTTGCGGCCACTTTAATCATTATTGGGATGGAGGTGTGATATGTGATAAATTCCTATGAAAGCTCATGCTGCCAACTTCTTTCTTTCAGTCTCTCTATATACTGATCCTATAGATTAATACAACTATATCTTTGAATTCTTAACATGAAATCAATGATCTTATGGTGGGAAAAGAATAGTTTTGTGTACCAAATAAATGCATCTTGTTTTCTTTTAGCTTGTCTATCATAGACAGTCATTCCACAACTGGGATGTACTTGGTGGGGTACAGAAACTAGAAAATATGTCTGAAAGTTAAATTTCAACATTCCTGAGCACTATGGAAAATTACTAATCATGTTGCTTCTATGGTAGAAGAGAATTGCATTGCATTTCATTTCTATTTTTATTTTTATTTTTATTATATTTTATTTATTAAAAACAAAACCATAATTACAAATAACACACAACATATATACATACATAAAACATACATAAAAATACATACATAAAACAACATATATAACATAAACATAAACATACAATATATTTAAACAACATACTTCATTTACTGATATGCTTCTCCATAATTTACTTTTAGACTTCCCAGACACAATTATCTTCTTATCTGATCTTAAGCTCTTTGCTTCCTCACATATTTTCACCCGATTGAGCCCACGTGGGTCTCTAAGCTCAACTTCATTCCAAAAAAGAAAAAAAAGATGAGTGGATATTTTACCCAGTTCTTTATATTTTTATCATGCCCCTTTCTTTATTATTTATCGTACTTTTTCTATAATGTTCAATTCTAATAAGAGTTTTTATTCCTTTTCATAACTAAAGGCCTAAGCAGACTGCTAGAAATAGTGCACATTAAATTGAGGCACTGCCCTGGCTCAGTGCTAGGGAATCATGGGAACTGTATTTTTTTCTGGGACATTGAGCCTTCTCTGTCAGAGAGCTCTGGTGCCACAATAAATTACAGTTCCCATGATTCCCTAGCACTGAGCCAGGGCAGTGCCTCAATTTAATGTGCACTATTTCTGGCAGTCTGCTTAGGCCCTAAATTAATTATTTCCTTCTTTATTGCTTTTTCTCTATCCTCTTTCTCCCCTTCTTCTTCTCTTTCTCTCCCCCCCCCCCGTTTTCTCTTTTTCATTATTTCATATATTCCAGAACCAGTCTCCATTCCTCTTCCATTATTTCTTTTTTTATTTTCCCTTTATACTTTCAGACAAAACATCCATATCAATTGCTTCTCTCAGTTTTATTATCCAGTTTTCAATTTTGGGGGTTGCTTTTTCCTTCCAATATTTAGCAAACAGTATCCTTGCTATTGTGATCATATATAATAATATCCGTATATACTGTTTTTCTTTAATCTCGTATGTCAATTCAATTTTTAAAATAATAATTTGCTTGCATTTGCAAATTTACATATTCCTTATAGAAAAGGTCTGAACTTTTTTTAAATGAATGCAAGAGAAAACATAACTTTTGTTTTTTGTTTTTTGGTTATTCTATTAGGAACCTGAATCCAAATCCATCTTCATTATGTCTAAGCTCAGAGATGCATGTTGTTTTTATACCATCCTCTGTAGGTCAGTCAAATCTCTAAGCAAATATACATTCAATTTGAATTGAATTCTTTTTGTAGACAGGTCAAATTCCCCCTTGTTCCATTTTTTCTGGCATGACACTCCTTATGCTCACAAATTGTAGGAGACAAAGTAATGACATTGCTTTTGGAGATGAAAGCTACTTTACTTTTTAAAACAAATCTGAACTCTATTTTCCAAATAATCATAGGTTACAAGTGAAACTGGAATTGAGCTTTATATCTTTATTATTCACTAAATTATTATGGTGAGTACACTTTCCTATATACATAATTCATCTGCTATGTTTGAAGGGGTGTCGTTTAATCTGGATAATGGACTTATCTTCAGTTTTCAGACAGTCCAGACTACATTATTCAAATGACTTGGCTCAGGCACTGCAGGAACAGCAGGGTTTCTCTTCCTTTCTCCTTCTACCAAAAGTCTTTAAAGAGATCCAGGCCTACAGAAAGCTAGTCACCATTTGATATAAAGTGCTAAGACTCTGTGTACTTCTGCACATCACAAACACCTCCCTTGATCAGCTCAACAATGAGTTTGTGGTGTGTGAAAGGAACAAATGGGGGGGCTATGTAGCTAAAAGGCAATGAGGCATGAGGGAAATAAAACAAAAGATGTTTTAATGGTTACAAAAGGAAAACAGAGCATGCTGCATCCAGAGCTGTGGCTCTAAATAAGGAAAGAACTTGAGGATGTGTGTAGGGTATGTGAGTATTCTTCTGTTCCCTGGGGCATCCTGGGAAAGCTATTAAAGGGATTTGTGTTAGAACCCTCAAGGTAATGAGCCACTGAAGCTTACATTGTGGTGAAAGAATAATACATGCTAGTGCAAACAGGAGGCAATTCATGTCAAAAGAAGCCAATGTTGCTCTCAAAAGGATAGCACCATGTTCAGGCTGAGCATGGTTCTATCCTTTGCACAGCATCATTACCATATTTTCATATGTATGGCCATCCATTTGACCTGCATTGAGCAACATTCCATTTGGGTTGTGTTTAAATGATATGTTTTATATGCCTCACTCTTGTTTTCCTTCCTTTTCAATTTGGACAAATTAATTAGCTTTCATCTTCAGCTGTTCCTAATTTTTTCTTGCTTACTTCAAATATGGCCATCAGCCTTGCTATATCCAATCATGGGGCTTCAGTTGGATATAGCAAATTGGCCTTTCCCACATTGGGTTTGAGTAACATGGGGCATGTCTCACACTGACAGCCTCAGAGGAAGGCCCTGGCAAACTCTCTGACAAATATTGCCAAGAAAACTGATAGGTTCCCTGTAAGCTACATTTAAAAACCCCAATGCAATTACTGGTAACTATTTTGGGACTTTTCAAGTTTATATATGTGTGAGGGTAGCCATGATAGACTGTTGCAGCAAAAAAAAGTCTTATGACATATTAAAGACTCACACATTCTATCTGACATAAGTTTATCTGTACACAAGCTTACTTGCCACTTCATAAAATGCATGGAGTATAGCTTCATATAGGGCCTTTGCAGACTGCCAAAAATAGTGCAAATTGAGTCCACTTTAAGGTTTAGGGTTAGTGCTAGGGAGTAAAGTGGACTCAATTTGCACTATTTCTGGCAGTCTGTAAAGGCCCATAGTAGTTCTTTACATATAAGATGGAGTGTGCATGTGGGAAGAGGGATTTATTATGTTATTTGTTCCTTCTATTTGTCAAGGAATCCACAGGCATCCTTACTATCAACAGGCACTCCTCATGGAGATTTCACTTTAGAAGTGGTAATGTTTGCATGATCTGTGATCATTTAATCTTCACTACATCTAGGAATTGACATTAATTCAGCTTGCCACTTGCCATAAGATAAAAAGCTGCCGGATGTCTATTTATGCATAATAGCTTCTATATAAATCTCACATTTTTATGGTTAAAGAATTAATTGCCTTAATTAAAATTTTGGCTTAGTGTGTAGTGTGAAGTCTCTATTGCTGTATATATTAAGAAATAAAATAACTGAAGTCAACATAAAACCCTCTTGATGTAAGATGTGATATATATTTTTCATCCAAGACCAAAGGTATGGGACAGAGTTAAGAATGTTTGGGTGTACAGTGCAATCTTATATGTGTCTACTCAGAAGAAATCTTCACAGGGGATTGTGAAAGTCACAGTAAGTAAGGGGGGTTGCAGACTGCCAGAAATAGTGCAAATTGAGTCCACTTTTAGGGTTAGGGTTAGTGCTAGGGAATCATGGGAATTGTTTCCCCCCCCCCCCGAAACATTGAGCCTTCTCTGTCAGAGAGCTCTGGTGCCACAATAAAATACAGTTTCCATGATTCCCTAACCCTAACCCTCAATTTGCACTACTTCTGGCAGTCTGTAACCCCCCTAAGTTCAACTGTGGGCTTACAATGCAGTGTCCACTTTTATCTTGTTCTCCACCTGACATTTTAAATTCTGTATTTTTAAGACTGCCATTGTGGTCTACACTGATTTTATTTGAACACTACCCCGAAGAACTTCAAGAATATGCATAGCAATTCATGTGTTACTCAATGCCACTCAGAGAGTTACCTTGACAGAAGGTAAGTAGATAACACCACCTGGGTGATTTCCAGTGGCTAAGATACAGTTTCAGCCTCATATGTTTTGTTTGTTTGTTATTTTAAAACAATAGTAACAAATAGAAGCTTCCACATGCTCACTAAATCAGGCTGCTGAAACTAAGAACACTAGTGTATGTGTTTGGGGACAGGGACCAAGAATTGTTGAAAAAATTACCAGTTTTCACACTACACAATTATAGCACTATGATTTCATGTTAATTACCAAGGTAACATCTTATGGAATCCTGGGGCATGAAATTTAGGGAAGGGTAGTTTGAATTCTGTTCCAAAGAACTCTATGTCTCAACAGACTACAAATCTCAGGGTATGATAGGTTGTTGTACTCGAGGTTACAGTGGAATTACAGTGCTATAATTATGAAGGGTGAAAGGGTCCATATGCCTCCCATTCAAAACCATTATTTTGCATTCTGGTCTAGTCAGCAGATTTACAATTCTGGTTAATTATGTGTCTATCTCTGGGTGTATCCACACTGTACAATTAGGATCAGTTTCACAACACTTTAATTTCCATGGCTCTATCCCATAGATTCATGGTATTTGCAGTTTGGCAAGGTATTCAGCCTGGTCTGTTGGAGAGCTTTGCTGTCTCAACAAATTACAAATCCCAGGATTCTGTAGGATACCATCATGACAGTTAAAGTGGTGTCAAATTGCTTTAATTCTGTCATGTGGATACACCCTCTATTTCTAAATAAGTCAATCTCTATCTCCATTTTAACTCTACCTCTTTCTCTATATATACATCTGCGCTATCTCTTTATATATCTATCTATATTTAAGAATATAGAATGCGTAAGATTAAAGTATGCCCATTCTTGATCTTATCTTTAGTCAGGACTTATCAATAGTCTTATCTTTTGCTAAGGATATAATCTATCCAGGGAAAAACAAAAATCCTACATAAAAGGACCTATAGATTGTTACAAATTGCAGTTTGCCCATTATTGTAAGAATATAGAAAACTAAAAGGAAGACAGCTAATTAACACAGTAAAGACAGATTTCAAAGAACTGAACATTTCAAAAAGCCAACATTGTTTCTGAAGATTTGAGTATGATGATAACCTCACTCATTTAGGAAAATCTACTTCATAAATTGGCAAGGGGGTAGTTTTAGAAGCTATGAATCCCAAAGATTAGATATGATACTGCCTTTGGGAGCCCAGACTCCTATTTTCGTGCAATATGATGTATCTATGTATACATTTAAATCTAATGTAGCCCAGAAAAGGAAAATACTAATTTAGGAACCTTTGAAAAGCATTTGGAAACTTCTGTTGCAAATGAAAAGTGACTGCTCAAAGTGACTCATTAAATGTTCTCAGTGGAGGCATCCCATGGGGCACGATTTGGATGTTCCCAATGATCAAACTCTACAGATGTAAAGCACACTCAAAATGTGCTACTTAGCTAATGCTTTTGATAACGGAACAATTTCATACACTCCATTTTAGAGAATTGCATTTTATTTTTGTCTTCTTTGACAAAGCCCAAAGCTATGAATATACATAATCAACAACGCAGACTTAGATTAGATCTCATTTAGCTTGTTCTCTCAATGGACCTTTTCAAAAGGATCTCACAACAGACAAAAATATTGTATTCTCTGTTGCTGTAGTTTTTCCTTCCATAAGTCCTTACAGAGATGTTGTGGACAGGCTCTATTATTATCACAGAGGCAGGAAGTAACATATTACCAGTAACATAACTACCTGAACTCATTACTTTGGGAGAAAAGAGTATTGAAGGTATAGTGGACTTATATTTCAAAGTAATATAATGACTAATACTATGGCTGCTCTTGTTATTTATTGATCTTTTTAATTGTTATACTTGTTATATTTTAATTCTCTCAAGTTTAATTTTAGTTTTAAGGGGTGCAGGAGGTGGGTGGAGGTTGTGGGGAGATGGTATGTTTTAACTGTTGTATTTTAATTTGTTGTAAGCCACCCCGATTGCTGTGCAGAGGTAAATTATTATTATTATTATTATTATTATTATTATTATTAAATAATGAGTAATAATAAATATGAATAATAAAGCTATTTTTTCCCCTTTGTGTGCAATACATACTGTGCTTGCTAGTTACTTAATGGACCTTTTAAAGGGTATTTTAAAGTCATTTTAAGCAGAGGCTTACATCTAACTAGAATAAACTCTTTAATTCAATAAAACTTACACAACTGTTGATTTACCAAGTTTCCAATGCTTTAATGTATGTACCTTATGCTCTGATTGAGACAAACTATTGGGTTCAGGCCAGAATATTTAAAGTTTTATGCCATCCTCAATTGTAAATAAAATAATAATGGAAAAGTAATGAATAAGCTTAATTTGTAGGCACTGTTCATGGTAAGAAATTCCTATTTGTGACATAAGAATAAATAAGTAAGGTTACATAACCAATTACACTTGAAAAGTAATTTCCCAAAATGCTATTATCATTTTCCAGTGTCTGATTTCTAATGAATAGGAATTCATTTTGTCCAGCATCCTAGGCAACAATGGCCACCTACATATTTCTCCAAAGCTCTGAAGAAAACAGTCTGGTAACAGCACACAACTGATACTATCTACTTTAGTGTTGACATTTGGAAGGAAAGGTTCTGAACCTTGACATCTAACTATGAACAGTGTTTAGGGACCAACCATCATGACAATATCATCTGCTACCCCAGTCATTTTTCTCTTCTCCTTCTGAGTATATCTGATATAGGTGGGCTACATAATTGTTCTTCCAAAAAACAATACTATCCCTGTTGTTGTGAAACAAATTTTGCAGTAGCATGTTCTTGAATGGGTAATGGATACTCATTTTACTCATTTATGCTGTTGCCTTAAAGGTTTTGAGGTGGGAAGTTGTTGTTATAAAACCTGTATATAATACAGAGTGGTTGTTTTTTTTTTTTTTTTTTTTAATGTCGGGTTTCAGAAGGATAAGTACAGCATCATTTTTTTTTAAAAAAAAATAGGCTATGTGTTATGGAAGAGTTTTCAAATTTTGGAATGAAAGAGATAGGAAAAAACAATGGCCAATTTGTAGGAATATGTGGTACCTATGGAGATTATTGCATAGCAAAATCTCACTGGGATAGACACATGATCTAAAACTCAAAGATGGATCCTATTGCACTGCTCCATGGCTGGGCAGTGGGCAGCCCATATGCAACCCAGCCTTTTCTGGGCTTCTCCCACAGCTTTTCAAAAATGGGAAAATCCCATTTTTGAAAAGCTGTGGGAGAAGCCCAGAGAAGCTGCTGAGACTTCACTATGCAGTAATCTCCTATATTAAACAAAGTGCAATAGGGATATATGAACTTCTGGAAGAAAAGAGAGAGATTACTCTATATGCTCTATAAGGTAAAAAGAAGAAAGAAGAAAACTTACATTTATTGTCTTAAGAAATCCATCTTATGATGGGAAAGAAGATAGGCAAAAGAAATTGACCTAAACTTGTTTGGAAGATCTCCTGAAAGCTGGTATTCATGTATCTGTTGCTGGGGTCAGAGGCTCGTGGATGCTGCTTCCAGACCAAAATAAAACTAAAAGCCTTTGCAGACTGCCAGAAATAATGCAGCTTGAGGCCACTTTAACTGTCCTGGCTCAATGGTAGGGGATCATGGGAATTGTTGTTGTTTTTTTTCCGAGACATTGAGCCTTCTCTGTCAGAAAGCTCAAGAAAAGGGGGAAGTTGTGTCTGTAGGTAACAGCAAAGCAAAAGGCTTGAGCACATAGGCTAAATACATATGTGGAGGGGTGACAACAAAAGGGCAGGCATTATTTAGACTACATTTTCTCACTATTCACTTTACACATACTATTGCCTCTGTGCTTCTAACACAATTCACCATGATGTTTTTGTTTTTATTTTTGGCAATTCATTTGAAAGTGCCATATTTCATAGAGGAGGAATCCCTAGGAAAGAAACTTGAACAAAACTAGAAAGACTGGTGCAAGTATGGTTGCTCCCCACCCTTGTTGCTTATCCCCAGGTTCAGATTATTAAATAGATTTTAGGTCAAATAAAGTGGCCCTTGTTTAACCCAATGTCTTGTGTCTGATCTCATCATTTAATGATTGGTCATCAAGTATCCATTGTATATACGTAACCAAACTCACATAAATCTTTCAGATTCAATTTAATATTCCTTATTTCATCTGAGTCTGCATCAAATAGAATGTGGATGCTGTAATGTCAATACAGGAATGCAACTCGCCCCACCCTGGGCTTTCATTTTAATATGATCTACACACAGAGCTTTTAGTTTGGTTCTAAGTCCAGTATGCATAGGGCTCTGGATTGCTGCCAAAGTGTTTACCTTGTGGTGAGTATATAAGTTTAAGGTGTCACATATGATTTGACTTAATTGGCATTCAATATTTACTGCAATTAAATGTTAAATTTGGCATCCCAGGGCAGAGTCCATATTAAAATGATTGATGACTTTGCAGTTCATTCACTGAAAAGGCTAATCACTGAAGACAGGTAAGAGTATCTGCACTGACACATAACTGCTTCAGACTAATAGTGCCAGCCCATGACAATTTGCTGCCTGAGGCAAAGGACAAAATGGTACCAGCCTTGATTTGTACTTCAACACTGGAATTAGGAAAACAGTTTCCCTAACACTTGAAAGCAGAAGACAATTTGAGGGGCAAAGAGCAGTACAAGCTGTCCACCAGAGAAGAATGGCTGGGGGTAGGTTATCACTGTTCCCTGTCAATGTCTGCTACTTGAGGCAGTTGCTCAATCTGCATAATGGTGGAGTTGGCCTTGTAAACTGAGCAAAGAAACATGATTGATAATAATGTTTATATCACTGCCACTGCATCATTTTAAAGCCAAGATTTAAGAATTTTTGCACCACAAATGTTTGCAAAAGGGTTTGCTTTTCACATATTGTAGAGCATAGGTGAGCTAAACATCTTTGGCAGATGACTATTTTAACTCTTTTTAAAATGTCAGAGGAAAGAGAGTGCTCCACATTCCTTGTATGACTGTATCACTGTCAAAGAGGTTTTGCTGTCAGGAAGTTCTTCCCATTGGCCAAACCTCCTTTCTTGAAATTTGAATCAACTTGTTTGGACCTACTTTCAGTAGGAGAATAAAATGAGCTTTCTTCATCTTTCAGAAGATAGTACTTCAGATATTTGAACATGATTATCATATAATTTCTCAGTCCTTTAATCCCAAACCTAGAACAAGCTCTATAGCTCTCACATCCTTCTAAGATAACAAGGAACCATTGGTAAACACTCTTCCTGTATGGTTAAAATCTATTTTTTTAAACAATCTTGGAAATCATTTCCCTGAAAAGTCAAGTATAAATCTTCAAAATAAATATGTATAAATAATTACAATGGCTCTTTACAAATATTTGATATGACACACACACACATCAACATTAAAACATTAAAGGCATTACTATACATTTTCATGGATGAGGCCAGAAAGACAGAGTGAAAAATTCCATATATACTGATGTGTTTTATATAATACCACTCAGTTATCAATTTTACTTCATTTTAGATAACATTGAGGACAGGCTTATATCCCTTCCAGTTCTTAAGTAACCAAAAGGAACATTTACAGTAATTTTGTATGAATTTCCAAATAAAGTGAGAATTTAAGAATAAAGAGGAATGCACAAGGGGCACATTTATCAAAGTTATCTTTATAGAGTGTTTCCCAGAAATGAAACTAGATTGTGACTTGAATCTGTAGAAGGCAGAATGATCTATCTGTATAATATGCATTTAGAAATACAAAATCAATGGAAAAGGCAAGATGTGCTGGTACAGTCTCTAGTCTTTAAAGGGAATTGGTCAGTTCACTATTTAAGAAGATCATTTGATTATTTATTTATTTATTGAAAAACCCACATTTCTGAATGACCCCAATACAAGAAATGAACATCCAAACCAACTGGCCCAATCTCAAAACACAAATCAAGCAAGTGCAAGAAATAAATAATGTAATTATTTTTGTTTAAACTATAAAGTTTCAGTTCAGTTACACCTACCATAATTGCTATGTAATTCTCACTCTTATGGATCACTTGGGCCACAATTTACCTTTATGGAATGGAGACAAATTTGATTTGACAAACCAAGAAATACATTTAAATGAAACATGTTAGGGAAGGAAGGAAGAAATTAGGTTCAGTTCCAGGCACAAAGACAGGTACCCAAATAAATTGGGTTTATCCCTGAACCTTTAAATCAGCTTATGGTGCTCTCTAAATATGGATGAACTCCTATCATCTCTCACCATTGACCATGCTAGCAGGGGCTGGTGGAGATTGCTGTGCTAAACATTTGCATAATGTGAGGATGAGAATGTTGTGGTTTCAGGTATTTCACAATTCCTTGAATGCCTGAACAATAAAAGAATGTATAGTACTTTACATAAAGAGGAAGTAAAGTAGAGATTAATACTTTGCACATAGCTTCTTAAATGTAGACTGAAGTCTATGAAAGCACATGCTGCCACTTTCTTTAGTCTCAAAAGTGCTACAAGATTTCTTTATGTTCCAATTACTACAGTTCCACTAATAGCCTCATTGCTTCCTGAATGCCAATACAGGAGATGAGTAAATAAAGAAGATACACTGAACATGCATTTAATTTAATTTATTATGGTTATCCATCTGCCTCCTAGGCTCTAATTCCCCCCCCCCCCCAGCATCTTTACAATTAAATGAAAACAAGAACCTTCCTAAGTTGCCTCTACACTGCAGAAGTACTGAGTTTGACACCACTTTAATTGTCATGGCTCAATGCTATGGAATTCTGGGATTTCTAGTTTCTCTTTTAGAGCTCTGGTGCCACAACAAACTACAAATGCCAAGATTCCATAGCACTGGGCCATGGCTGTTAAAGTGGTGTCAAACTACATTATTTCTGCAGTGTAGATGCAGCCTAAATCTCTTTTAGGTTTTGAATCTTGCTTTACCCTTAGGTTTGAGAGTATTTCCATTTCTCTTTAAGATTATGTTACTGTTTAAAAACTATCTGATCAGAAAAATAATCAAGAAGAAAATAAACTCTGATAGTTTTCATGTGATAGTTAAATTAGACACATTTGTCAATAATCTACAGGGAAGAAAAGAAAAGCTTGGATTGTGACTTGTCACAAAGGTTTCTTTGCATATATTCTACTTAAAAGATGAGACATGTGAATTTTGAAACTTTGTATAGATTTTCATCAAGGTTTCCTTTGTCACAATTTTCTGTAGAATGTGTAAACCTACTGATGCACAATTGACTCTGTGGATTGACCACTTCCATGGTATGCATGTGTAGACCAGAGGCCTGTTCTCACTGCACAGTTATAGCACAACTATTCCATTTTAACTGGCATGGTTCATCCCATGAAATCTATAATTCTGTATTGTGAATAGACACTTGGTCAGAAACCTAGGGCAAGCAAGGCAAATCAGGCTACAGCTTCTCTGTTTGTTCCCCATCCCTGGCAAATAGTTACTTCATAAAGTTTCCTGCTAATGCAACACAATGTTTATATGTGAAGATTACTATCCGTCACTGTCAAGCTCAATGAAAGTTGATTAAGGTCCAAAATACACTGCAGAAATAATCCAGTTTGAGACCACTAACTGCCCTGGCTCAATGCTAGGGAATTCTAGGAACTGTAGTTTAGTGAGAATAAGCTTTCTCTGTCAGAGAGCTCTGGTGCCACAACTACAATTCCCAGGATTCCCTAGCACTGAGCCAGGTCTCAAACTGGATTAAAGTGGTCCCAAACTTGATTATTTCTGCAATGTGTTTTGGACATTATATATAGTGATTTCTTGCACCCTTTTTTTGGTACAGGTTGAGTTTTCCTTACCCAGAATTCCAAAATACAGACTACACCAAAAAATAAAATTTGGTGTTGTTCATGGGTGGCTGAGATAGACATACTTTGGCTTTCTGATGGTTCAGTGTACACAGTCTGTTTCATTCACAAAATTATTAAAATCATTATATAAAACTACCTTCAGGTTATGTGTATATGAAACACAAATGAATTTTGTGTTTGTTTATACTTGGGTCCTGTCGCTAAGATATCTCACTATGTACATATATGCAAATGCAGGTATTCCAAAAAATAAAAATAAAAATAAAAATCTGAAATCCAATACACTTCTGGTCCCAAGCTTTTTGGAATAGCTTTTTGGAATACACTCAACCTGTAATGCCAGATGTAGACATGAAACAGGAATATTTTCTTCCCTCCATCAAATTGTTCCTACATGTTATGACTAGGAATGCATTCCATTTAATTGAAACCTTGCTGTGAACATATGTATTTGTTCCTTGTTCTCTGTCTCTCCTTCCATACATATTTTATTGAATATATTTCATTTATCTAACCCATCTTCCAAGTAAAGATTTATTTAAATGACACAATGTATAGCTTAATTTGAATTATGACCTACATAGAGTTTCATTAAAATGATACCCAGTTTAGTCAAATAATTTATAGCCAATTATGAAGGGCAAGATAATTAGATTATTATTTTTACATGCATTATAGATTTCTAAAGGAAATTGCCATGTTGCACATAGCCTATCATTTATGGGCTGTACCCTGCATTTAGGGAATGTTAGAACTAGCAAGTGTGCATTTAGCTGGATTTTTCTTTCACTTCTGCCAGCTCTTGGCATCGAAAAGAATTTATCCATTTTGAAACATTCATTCTATACAGTGTAAAGTTGCCTAAAAATAAATCCACAATATGAAGTCGTAGGCTTTCATGGCCGGCATCCATAGTTTTTTTTGTGGGTTTTTTTTTTTTTTTTCGGGCTGAAGATGCTAGCCACAGATGCTGGCGAAACGTCAGAAAGAAACTCTTTCAGAACATGGCCACACAGCCCGAAAAAAAAAAAACCCACAAAAAAAATCCACAATAGTTAGTGATTGCCTGGCTTTTTTGTTGATACAGAGTGCTACATCTCCCATAGACCATCACTACATATTTTTTTTCTGCAGAAGTACTATAGATGGATACAGAAATCTTTGCATAATTTGCAGATCATCCACCACCACCAGTTTCACAGAGAAAGTAAGGACAATCAAGAGAATATTTGGGGAGGAAAGCAGGGGAAGAATAGTGAGTAGATTTTGAACTTATTAAATAGCCTTGCAAGGACCCTTTCACACTATCAATTATAGTATTATGATTCCATGTTAACTGCCATAGCTCAATTGTATGCAATAATGGGATTTGCTTTTTAGGGAAGGGTATTTAGAATTGTCAGCCAGATAGATCTAATCCCTCACCAAAGTAGAAACCCTACACTTACAAAGAATGTTGTTATGCCAGCTAAGAGGAATCATAGGACGTGTCTGCACTGACCAAGATATTTGAGGGGCAGCTCAGAGTATACTGGACCCAGAGCTGTCCTGACCCTCCCCCCCTCCCACATTACCTCCAGCTCTCCATTCTGACATTGGATGACTGTTCATATGTGTGTCCTGCTACGGTACCCAGTGGGGCTGTGGCAGTGGTGTAACACTCATTCTGAGGTCAGAAGAAGTACCCATCATCTGTCACATGGCTGGGCACCTCACTCTCATCTCAGACAAAGTGATGGCACAGCAGGACATATTTAAAACAGCTTGCAGCAGCAGAATACAGGACTTATTGCACACTGTTTAAGAGGAGCATTGTCTTGCTTACCTCTGAGGATAGCACCACAGAGAAATAAGTGAAGGAGTAGTCAAAAGTCAATTCCAAACATCACACAACAAGAGTCCAGTACTTAATAGTAAAGGAAGAAGCAGAAGTGTAGTTACAAGCAGTTCCAGAGATTAGAAAATGAGAGTCCAGCAGAAAACAAGATACACAGCAATTAGGGAGACTACAAGATTGATTGTTGGCTGCAGGGAATCATATTATTTTATTATTTTGTAGAATGTACACCATTGGCAGGCTTATCTTTATCTATTTTTATCTATTTATTGACTGTATGTACAGCACTGTAAATCTAGAGCTATATAAATAAAGTGTAATAATAATAATAATAATAATAATATCATCTAGAGCCTTTTTAAAAGACTCAGCTGGTCACTATTAGCTAAGCCTCAGCATGCCTCAGCTGATTGCGATTAGCTCTCCTTTTGGCTTCTAGCCTAGATGAATGCCTCAATGATTCCTTGGCTTGTTTTCACTCCACAGGTCCTAATACTGACAGCATAGAGTCTGCCTCTCCCTCTGCAACCTCCTGCAACTCCTCTGAGACTATAGAGCCTCCAGGTAACCCCAGATCTATCTCCTCCTCAGGCTCAGAGTGTGACTCTGCCTCTAAAACAAAGTCAGACCCAGGGCAGTCCATGACAGGCATGGTGCACTGGTTTGAGTATTGGACTATGACTCTGGAGGCCAGGGTTCATATCCCAGTTCAGCCATGAGTGAGTCATTGGGTGGCCTTGGGCAAGTCACACTCTCTCAGACTCAAAAGATGGCAATGACAAACCTCCTTTGAGGAAATTTGCCAAGAAAACCCCATGATAGGGTTGCCTTAGAGCCACCATAAGTTGGAAATGACTTGAAAGCACAAAACAACACAACAATAAGGGGGGTATATCCCAGTTTGGTACTGAACAAGCCAAATAGCATCTGGACTGTTCATACCAGACTCAGGGATTGGGCCTTGTATCATCTGGACTTCCTGCCAAGAGGATGGGGGAGGCCAGTTTATTTGAGGCATGCAAGCATGACAATACTGCTATAATGATACAAAGAGGCCTTCAAAAATAACAAGCATTTTTTTTTAAAACCAAGATGTGTGTATATGTGTCTAAATGTGTACATTGTGAGAAAACAAATGCAATCTGTAATAGAAATTTATCATCTATTTATCTGTGAATTTGTATGGAATTGATTCAATTAATTGTATAGGAGCTTCTTTTATTTTCTACATATATGATACCGTGAACTATTACTATCTCTCCTGCTTTCAAGGCCTTTTTATTTTAGCACACAAATTGATATCTCTTCATTTCTGTCAATAAGTACCTTCTCCAGAACAGGGATAGAAGGAATGTAAATACATAAATGAATAAATAAGTAAATAAATAAAATTGAAAATGGTTTGTAAAAATTAATGTTTTTCAAGTGTTGAGAATTCTTGACCAGGAAAAAACCCTGCATGACAACAATGAAATTTCTGCATAGGAAACAATGGGCCATTGCAGACCAGCCCAAAGGGCCAGCCTGGAGGTAGAGTTGGGGCAGGCCAGCTGCACACTGGCCACCTCAACCCCACCCTGATACCGTGCAGCTGTACACATGGCACGTGGCATCAGAACACCCTTCCGGCACAGTGTGCAGACATATTGTGCCAAAAGGGCATGGAAGAGCTGCGGTGCCAGCTCTTAGGATGGCCTTTTGCTGCCCCTAAAAGGAGCAGTATTTTGCCGCTCTTTTAGTGGTGGCAAAAGGAAGGATAGGGGCCACGGCAAGCCCACCCCCCAAACGCCCCAACCCCAAACAGGCTGTCTGCCCAATATTTCATTTGAAACAACTGCATACAATATGCTTTGCTATATGCTGTTTTCTGCACCAATAAATACATGTGAATTCTGTGCAGAAGTCCTTGAACTACAGATGGTATCTGAAAACTTCATAATTGTCAACTGCCTTCTTATCATGAGAAGAACTTTGCTGAAATCATTTTTTGCTTTCATGAAGAATGAAACTAGTGAACAATTATATCCCTATTCCAGATTCATGAACAAACCTGCAAATGTTCTGTGATACATGTGTACAAGGTATATTTTTGTTGCTGCAGTAGTAGGCTAGGATCCAGAGGGGAAGGCCTACAGTTTCTGAGGTTACATCTAAGCAAACTGAAAATTCTAAGCCTGCTGAGAGACAAGGTGGGAGAGCTTATTTATCGCCTGAAAAGAATTGGCAGTGGTTTATCTAGGAATCAGTTGAAGTGCATTGATTAATGACTGTGTGGGGTTGCTGTGGCAAAGGGAGGAGGTGAAGCAATAAGGATGACTTGTCTAGACACACACATTCAAGGCTTGGTATCTTCCATCTTCATCTAGGTTCTCCTTCTTCCAAATCCTTACAGTCAATCCTTGGTTGAACATAGATTCTTCTTCAAATTCTAACTACCCCAAGGCAGAAAAGACAGACAAAAAAGAAGTCTAGTAACAAGGTTTTTTATTTTTATTTTGTTTTGTTTTACTGAGGGACCCTAAGTTGGGCTTCAAACCTAAAACAGATTAAAAAAAGAGTGAACAAATCCTCCTCTCAACCTCTCTTTCAATCTCTGCCCCTTCCCCGCACATATATAGATAAAATAGGTAGAGACTCTAAAAAGTGATGAAAGCACATTCAGAAGATAGGTCAGGGTTCAAAAGATACCCTTCTATGAACTGTTATGGATCATTGAGAAATTCCAGTTGCAGGGAAGGTATCTTCCTTATTCTCTCTGCTAGCAAGCTCTTGGTATAAATGTCCAAAGGATTAGTCACTGAGTAGAGTGAGTGGAAAGCAGACAGATACCAATATCGTTGTAAGAATCTCAACATTTTCAGAAGTACAAACTTTGAAAAGAGGAAGGAAACCCTAAAGAACAAATGGCAGTAGTTATAGTGTTGTCAGTTGAGAAGAAAAAAGGAGAGCAACAGAGCAAAAAATAGAGCTGCCCAGACTTACTGGACCAGCCTTGTTGCCATTGGGGAGCTGCCGGCTGTGGGCATCCCAGTCCCGGCAGAGCCCTGGCAGACCTTCGACTGGGCTGGCTTGGCCAAGATTGGCTGACTGGGGCTGGGAGGGCAGTACTTCCTGTCCTGGTGCTGGAAGTACATTTCCTAGTGTGTGCTGAGGGCAGAAGTACCATCTATTGGATGGTGGCATAGGCAGACAGCAGTTGTGATTGATGGAAAGGCCAGAAGGGGTGGATCCTCTGCCTCTCCTGATTGATTAAAGGGCCTACTTAACGCCACATGGTGTGCATCAACAGTGCCATTCCAGCTCGGCTCTCAAACAAGCAGGACATGTGGCTGCAGTGCAAGAGCTATGGAGACTAACCCCAGCTCTGCCTAGTACTACCACCTTTCTCAGTCAGCAGCCAGTGCAATGGTGGCAGTAGTGGCCTGACTGAGACTGACTACTGTAGTGGAACGGCGATACCCAGCTCAGTAGTATTCATTGCCGGGTGCCTACCCCAGCTCTCAGCTGGACATCCCTCCTCTTCTGGCAGTGGAAAAACTCACAAGGCAATTGAACCATGCTGCCCAAGGGCAAAAATAAATGGGCTGCGTCTGCCCATCCTAAAATGAGGTGGCGGGCTGGCCAGCCCAGGAGGTCCTGGGCTCATCTAGCCCCCAGATCAAAGCACTGGTAGCTCTCATCCCCGCCAGTAACTTCTCCCTCGCTGGTGCCCCCTGCAGCAGCAGAGGATGATGCCTTGGCAAGGCTGACATGCACTCTGTCTTTATCGAACAGGTGGGGAGGGTCAACACACCACCTGCTCCTGGACCAGGGGCTCCATCCCCACTTTCAGCCACTACAATTGAGCATGGTCACACCACAAAGCATGGGCGGACAACTCGGGACTCCTCACTGAGCAGCTTGAGCACTACCAGCTCATCTATCAGTCCCAGCAGTTCCAGTAGCAGTTCCTCCACCACCAGTTCTGAAGCCAGTGAGACACCCAGTGCCTCATCTGCCAAGCCCAAGGGGTGAAAACAGAGGTGCTCTGCTAAGAAGAAGAGCAAGATGGCTCAAGTCAAATGGGCTAAGAAATCAAGGAACAGAGATGGTGAGTTCTCCAGTTTGTCCTTGGGCAGGGCTTATTATTCATTGGAGGGGAGTTGGTACTGAGAATGCCTTCTTGAGCCATCAGATGGAGGTCCAGATGCCAGGGTTTACAGGGAGTGTGGATAGATCAGCAGGCTGCTGCCTTCCCCAAATTCTCATGTGATGAGTATCCCCCGGTTTCCACCTATCCAAAAATATCAGAAAGTGGATCCTCAGGGGATATTTTGTGGATGTTTTCACCATGCTAAAGCCCAAGGGGGAGGAGGCAGGGGCCATCACATCCAGCAAAAAGGACAGGAAAGAGGTCAAGGCTCTGGCTGTTAATCACTCTTTCGTCAACTGGATGGAGGGATTTGGGGTTTTTCTTGGGGGTGGTTTCCATGGCCTATCCAAAGCAGGGCTGGCACCTTGCAAGCCACATGGTCAATGTCCTCAGGGCCAGGGCCAGGGCCATGGAAGGAGACTGCAGCCATTGCTTATGACACAGCCTTCTGCCAGCACACCTCTCATAGCAACACTGACAGGTGGGACCTCATTGACAGTGACATTTGGCTGCTCAAGGTTATCCCACACTCTAGGCCAAAGAGAGACTCTTCCAAATCTTCCAAGTGGGCAGGAAAAAAGGACCTCTGCAGGTGTGTATGCTGGGAAATGAGTGCAGGCACAGTGCAAATTTGAACACTGTTGTGAGCTTTGCATAGGCCAGCATGCAAAGCTGGCATGTTCATGATTTGTTGGGTTCCCAATAGCCCTTTCTGTCAGGACACCCTACCCTGGCTGCCTCCGGCAAAAAGGATGGAGCTTTAAGTTCCAAAGCCAGAGGGTTGGGGGGGGGGCATTCCCAAATGAACAAACTGATGCTGCCTGCCCACGTTTTGACCTCACCTCAACACCCATGTACCCTGAGGCCCTGCTCCCATTCCTTCAGGGCTACCCCTTCTATGAGGTAACCAATTTCCTGACTGAAGGCTTCATATTGGGGTTTCAGAATCCCTGCAGTGGGCCCTCACTTGGCTTCTGTCACCCAAAATGTAAAATCTTCCCAGGACATGCCTCTAGTCCTCAAGGCCAAGATCAATAAGGAGTGCAAGGCCAACAGGGTGGCTGGTCCTTTCACCTTACCACCCATGTCTAACCTCAGTGTCTCCCCCCTCTTGAGGTGGTACCGAAAAAAGCTCTGAGGGAATTCTGCCTCATTCATCACCTGTCCAATCCCCCTGTCTGAGCTTTGCTCTGTCCACTATGCTTTCTTTGACCATGCAGTCAGATTGGTCCAGTCATGTGGGCTCTCTTGGCAAAAAGTGATATTCATTCAGCATTCCAACTGCTGCCTGTCCACCTGGATGATTTTTGTCTCTTGGGCTTCAAATTTGATGGCGAGTGGTAATTTGACAAGGCCATGCCAATGGGCTGCTCTGTCAGCTGTGCAGCCTTTGAGATCTTCATCTCCTTCCTTGAGTGGGAGGTCAAGCACAGAGCCACCTCTCCTCTGGTCACCCACTACCTTGATGACTTCCTGTTCATGGGAGAGGCTGGAAGTGATGACTGTACCAACCTTTTGTCCACATTTTAGAACTTAGCCACCGAGCTGGGTGTCCCCTTAGTGGCCGAAAAGACTGAGGGCCTGGCTACATCCCTTACTTACCTCAGGATACAGCTGGATTCAGTGACTGGTGACAAGCTCCAGGCCCTACACTCCAAGATACAGGTCACTCTCTTAGTCCATAAGGCCACCTCAAAAAAAAAAAATCCAGTCCATCTTGGGTCACCTGAATTTCACGTGCAGGATGGTGTCACTGGGCAGAGCCTTTAGTGCCTGCCTGGCTAGGATCAAAACAGGGGTCAAAGTGGCACACTATCACAGCCACCTCACCAAGGGCATCAAGCAGGACCTCAGCCTCTGGGATGGGTTCCTTATGGAATACAACAGGGTCTCCCTATGGCAGAAACCATGGGACTTGGGTCATGGCCTTCAGGTACATTCAGGTGCTGCTGGGAGCTTGAGTGGTGCAGTCTTCTTTCAGGAACACTGGTGTGCCCAATGCTGGCATGCTCATTTAGCTCAGGGAGGGATCCTCTGGGACCTCACTTTCCTGCTGCTGTTTTCCATTGTGGTAGTGCTTCACATTTGGGATAGGGCCTTTGCCAACAAAGTGGTGTGTTAATGGTGTAACAACAAGACAGTTGTCAAGATCCTTAACAGCCAAAGCTCCAGGTCTGAGAGAGTCATGCTTCTAGTTCATCATTTTGTTCTCTGCTGTCTCCACGATAACATCACATTCAAAGCCTGTTTTGTGTCTGGCCTTGAGAATAATGTGAAGTCATAGGCTTTCATGGCCGGCATCCATATTTTTTGTGGGTTTTTTGGGCTGTTTGGCCATGTTCTAGAAGAGTTTCTTTCTTGAGAATAATATTGCAGACTCTCTCTCTTATATTTAGGAAGCTAGGTTCCACCAGCTGGTGCCCAGAGCAGACCCCTTGTCTATGCCTTTCCTAGAGGAACTGTGGGAAGCTGAAAATCTGCTGTGATACAGGGCATCCTGTCTTCACTGGCTTCAGACACTCTTAGAGCCTACAAAAGAGCTATCTCCACATTTTTAGGGGGCATCTGGCCTCCAGGCTCACTGGCCAATATGGTCCCACACTGTCCTACAATTATTTGTTTGATTGAGGGAGGCTGGAATTGTGCTCGGACAATGGGGGTCCACTTGGCTGGGGTCTCTTTCTTCTCCAAGGTTGGGAGGTTCCAGGACCCTTGTACATTTTTCCTTGTTAGGAGGACATTAGAGGCCTCAAGGTGGACACATATGGGCAGTAGGGATGGCAGGAGACCCATTTGTTTCAAGTTACTCTCCAGGCTCTCTACACAGCTTGACCAGGTTTGCACCTCCAAGAGTGAGGCTGGCCTGTTCAGAGCTGCTTTCATAATTGCCTTCTTCAAGGCATTGAGGGTGGACGAGCTTGTGCCATCTTCCAAGTCAGATGGCTCCAAACAGGCACTATAAAGGAAGGATTTTTTTTGGGGGGGGGGGGTTGGAAACACTGTTTGCTTAGTTCTTTGCAGGTCTAAGTGTGACCAGTATGGCAGGGGATCCTTCATTTTGCTGAGAAGGTTCCACAGCTCCCACCTGTGCCCAGTATGAACCTTAGGCAAATATGTGGCATCCCACCCCCAGAACAAAGACCCTCTTTTCACCCACATTGATGGCTCTCCACTGACATCGTTCCAGGTGGTGTCAATGCTTCAATTTGTCTTGCAGTGTGTTGGGCTGCTGCTGTAGGACTTTGGAGGTCACTCACTCCACATTGGGGCCACAACTACTTCTGTAAGATGCTGCTTGTTGGTGGACTCTATAAAAAAGACTGAGTAGGCAGAAATCTGGGGCTTATGTGGGCTACATCCACACAGGAATGGACGCTTGTTCAGGACTTTCGTGAGGGTGGGATCACAGTTGCCTAGAGTTGGCGGAAGGCAGCCCCTCAAGGGTGAAAGCCTTTAGTGGTGGTAGGGTAGGTTTTGGATCTGGTGGGCATGGTTTCCAGGGCTGCATAGCACTGGATCAGGAGTCCAATGGGGTGCTGGGAGCATTGTCATTGTGGGGGCAACACCAGGTCAGCGTCCCCCCGGTGACAAGGGGTAGATATGCAAACATACAATCAACTAGTTACCTGAGATGCAGATGGATGATTAACCGGTTACCTCTTTTGTCATCTCGAAGCTTGGACATGACCAAACAAATTGATTCATTGATTAATAAAGGATTGGTTGATGACAGATCCAGACCTCATGCTTTGTTGGTCAATCCTACATTACAGCTGTTGTCAATAAAGTTGTGGTCTTTTCCTTCCAATTGGGTGTATTGTGGTCATTCTTGCAGTGCCTCCCCTACATGATTGAGAAGATGAAATGGAATATAATATACTGGAAGAGGGTGTGGACTGAGGAGGACTATTCTCATGAGCAAATGACAGTGTAGAATTATATTTGCAGACCCATTTTTTCTTTTAAAAAATCTTATCACATTTCTCCTTCTATAATTTATAATCTATTGTCCTCTTAATTTGTTGTTTCTGCTGAAAGACAATAACTAGCCCAAGGTGATGAATATCACAACAGAGCCTAAGGCAGCATCACAAGGTGCAGCATCAGCCTGCAATAGAATGGCATGGTATTCTTCTTCCCCCATTTGAAGAAACTCCCATAGCAAGAAAAGTAACTAAAAGTTACAGTAACACTATGAAAGTACAGATAACTCTCATGAGTTACAACCACAAAACAACTTTGCTATCCCTCATCTACTAAAGAAATGAACTAATCATTAGAAACTAATTATTTCTAACTAGTTATTTCCAAGCTCTTGCATTTATTACTGGAAATAAATACAATTCATAAAAATAAGTTTCAGCCCAAAGTCATAAGATAGATATAATTAAGCTGTTTTAACTTTATACTTATCCCGTGCAACAGTTCAGTGCATATGCTGGGATGATTAATCTTTTTTTATTTTTTTTTGGTAAGAAGAAGAAACATAGGAATAATATCCAGGGCTATTTTCATATGTAGGTCTACAGATATAAAAGGAACATTACTTGCACACATAACTTCAGAAGCTGGTAAAGATATAAATGCCAGTACATGCCCAAGATTTTTGTACAAATTAGTATCCCCCCCCTTCTTTTGGAGAGAAAAGACCACACAATGGTAGCAGACTGCAGAAAGTCATTATTCCATTGTAAGATTTGCTTAAAATTCAGTGATGTTCTTCTCTCTTGAAACTTCAGTTCCACCCTGCACATCTAAATTATCTTCTTTGAAAATAAAACTCAGTTTCACATGCAAAATATAGTGTGCTAATGATGTATGTATACTTGTGTGTGCACACATACACACACCAATATATCTACACTGGTGTGTGTATTGCTCTTTCATGTGGCCACCTATTGTAAGAAGCAGTACCACCAAAAAGGTTTGGACAGCTGTCACCTTACCAACACATTCCTCTTTTGTAGATTTCATGGGCATGGTAAATATCACCTAAATAATATGTGAAGCTGATCAAACAAACAGCTTTCCACATAGGTTTGCCTTTGTTTTGTTTCATAAATAGTAACTCTTGGCAACTCACCCAAATATAGTTCTAAGACCTGCTAGAGTCATGATAATTTACAAAGATGTCATGAAATATGGGGGTGTAGCCCCAAGTTCACCTTCGATCAACTTTGAGATGCTGAAAAAAGAAGAAAACTTTATCCCTCTTTCCCAAACCAATCCAAATGCTTTTGTGAAAGCCCTAACTTGGTAGTTCCAAAACTTTAGTCCTCCAGATGTTTTGGATTTCAGCTGCCGGAATTCCTGACTGCTGACTCAGCTGGCTAGTGGTTCTGGGAGGTGAAGTCCAAAACACCAGGAAGACCAATGTTTGGGAATCATTGCCCTAACTCATTCCTTCACCCCTCACCATCCTCCAAATTATGTCTTCATTTACCTCACAAATACTGATGGTAGTGGTGGTAGTGGTGGTGGAGGAGGAGAAGGATGAAGCAAGGGATGGACAGTGTGACTTTGACCATGCTTTCTGTTTTGCAGAAGCTGGTCCTCTTTGGCATCACATCTTTGAAGGACTATCAAGTCCAAGTCTGCTTTAAAGACAAATTACTATGTGAAGGGAGACTGGGGCCTTGAATTTGCTGATAAGCTATATAGATGAAGGAAGCACATAAGTCACCTGGCCACATTTTTTTCTCACTATTGTGAAAGGTGCCAAATGTATGTTTAATGTATAGTAAAGCTTATTTCTACATTTGCATCTATAACATCAATTAGCAAAGGCAAAATCTATGCAAAGGTTCATTTTCCTTTGTCTTCTTTTATTTTTCTTAGGGGCAGTAGAGAATGATGCACAAGTGACCACAATAATGCAGGACAGGAATGAGGAAGAGATAGGAAGGGAGGATAAGAGAAGAGACTCCCCCATTTCCTCCCCTCCCTTTTTATAACATCAAGCCTTGCTAGAATATAACCTCCTATGGCCAGCTTTGTACCCTGATGTACTATTAATCAGAATTTCAAGACAGAGAAAGAAGGACTAAAGGCTTGCATCCTGATGTTTTTTCTGCATGTCACTGCACATTATTACAATTTTAATTACCACCTGTGGAACTAGAAAAAGGAAGGATTGCTGCAGGGGCTGGTGGGGAAATGTTTGTTTTATAAACCTCAAGGTGTGTTAAAGGTGGATGGGAAAAGCCAGGAATTAAGATTTTAATCAGAGGCACAAAATAACTCTGGTCTCCTAAGGCTTGCCTCTTCTTTAAATGGGCTTTTATTACCTTGTTTTTGAACCCAGGTTCAGATTATTTTGTTTTAATGTCTGTTCTCTCAAAAATCCCATGGAAACCAGTAAAGCTATGTCTCTTTATCTGGTTGCATAAAAGTCCCCCCAAAATACATTAAGGTCCAGATTGTACATGTAACACAATGTCTTCTGTCTCCTACAAGGCACAGGGTTGGCTCAGGGATCATGAAGCAGATGATATAATGGGGAAATGTTGTGTGTTTAAATTCTTTATAGGAATTATCCTTTCAAATGTAGTGCTTTGGCATAGTGATTTGAGTGTTAAACTAGGATTCTAGGAGACCAGGGTACAAATCCCCATTTGACCATCTAAACCCACTTGGTGACCTTGGGAAAGTCACCCTCTATCAGTCTTAGAGGAAGGCAATGTCAATCCCCCACTGAACAAATCATGCTAAGAAAACCACATGATACAGTTACCTTAGGATAGCTATTCATCAGAAACAATTTGAAGGCACAGAATAAGAGCTATGTCCTCACACAGGAAAGAACATTAACAATCTTAGATAAGCAGACAAGACAATATTAGTAGCAGAAACCAACAACAAACTGGAGCAATTCCTGATGAAAGGTTAAGGAAGAAAGTGCCATGGTAGACTTAATGTTGAAATCAAGAAAACAAAAGTAATGTCCATGGAAGAACTATAAGAATTCATCCTAGTTAATGAAAATTCAAATAGTGCCCATATTTTGAATCAAATATTGATCACAATGGTGCCTACAGTCAAGGAATTATAATATGACTAAAATTGAGAAGGGCAGCAATGAAAGAATTGGACAAGATCCTAAAGTGTAAAGATATAAATCTGAACACCAAAGTGAGGATCATTCAAACCATTGTATTTCCCATTGATCTATTCTAGAGCCCATTTGTTTGTCTTTTTGGCCACCCATGGTATCCTCATGTATGGATGTGAGAGCTGGGCAGGGAAGAAAGCTGATGAAAAGAAAATGAATTAATCTGAGATGTGATGCTGGAGAAGAGTGCTGAGGATACCATGGGTGGCCAAAAAGACAAACAAATGGGCTCTAGAATAGATCAACCCTGAACTCTCCCTGGAAGCCAGAATGACTAAATTGAGGCTGTCATAATTTGGCCACATCATGAGAAGGCATGAATCATTAGGAAAGACAATGAAGCTTGGAAAGATAGAGGGCAGTAGAAAGAGAGGAAGACCACATGACAGATGGTTAGACTCAAAGACTCCACAGGCCTGAACCTGCAGGACCTGAGCAGATCAGTGCAGGATAGGGGTCTTGGAGATGTCTCATCCACAGGATCACCATGAGTTGAGGTCTACTTAAAGGCAGTTAACAACAACAACAACAACAACATGTCCTCACCTACTGATAAATGTGAAGGTGTACCAGAGAACACATTACACATACACGAACACTAATTTATACAAGTAGAGCTTCTGCATAATGATAAGACTCATAAACTGATCACTCTGTGTATGAACCTGTGGAATGTTCATCCAAATAACATGTTTTGATAAGTGCTGGAAGCGTCCCAGGATGCTCCTACAAATAATAATTCTCTTTTAATCTTTTCCAAAAGAATTCTCATTGAGAGTTAAACTATTCACAATACAAGGTATTACACTGTGACATGTTTATAAGGCATGCTAGCATTGTTGGTCTGACTCTTCAAAATAGAATAAAAGAGAGCACATCATGATAAATAACATACTTGGCTTTTTGTGTTTTATAATATCACCATTTCTCCTCTCTTCCACACAGCTACATTTTTTTCCTGGAACCAAAAACATAAATCATGCCTTAATTTATGTACACATTTACTGGAAAATTGTTTTCAAGAGCAATTCACAGGCTCCTCTTCTAAACAAGCTCAAAAATGCAACAGCAAATCCCAAATTGCCCAAGATGAAAAGAATGCTTCAGAGCATGAGATAAAAAGGATGCCTTAGAATATGTTTACCAACCTCTCCATTGTTTAAGCAATTTAATGAAGCATATATTAGTGCCACAGGATATTATGTGCACTCATTACCAGACAGTGAGGAGTTGTCCCACATAAGGTAACATTCAGAGAAACAGAGCTCAGTAGTTCACATGTGCAGTATTACAAGTCTAATTAATGACATTTCTACTGAAATAAGTTCGAACACTAGAACTAGAAAAGACTTCTAGATCACATGTCTAAGTAATAAAGATGAGCTAGATTGATCAATGGTCTAGGTCTAGCTCAAGTTGAGATAATTTCTTATCCTTAATGCTTCTTATCCTTAAAGCAGAAATATCAGTCCTGAAGTAACTTACATGAATATGAAAACAGGAACTTATTTTCCTTTGGTATTTATTTCAATATTTGTTTATGACTGATAAAACTGTGAACTGATTCAGACATCATTCTGTTTTTGTTACATAGCCACTTTCACACATGAAGAAGAACCAGCTCACACTGGACTATATTAATGATAGTTAAAGCAGGAAAGGAAGTCCATGGGATTATATATATATATATATATAGAGAGAGAGAGAGAGAGAGAGAGAGAGAGTTCTAATGCTAAAAGTTCTACAGGTGGGCTACATCCATCCTCAAAGAACTTTCTCTTGGAGTCACTTCTTCTGAAGTGGAGATAGTTACTCATGTACTATTCACCTTCTCAATTGGGATAATGTCAAGAGAGATGACATTAGAAGAGAATGTAGAACTTGGCATAGGAGTCCTATTCTCTAATGCAGGGGTAGGCAACCTTTCCCCTTTAAGGATTGAGGGACTTCAGCTCCCGGAAGCCTCAGCCATGTTGGCCAATAGTCCCATGTTGGCCAATAGCTCCTGGGATTCTGGGAGTTGAAGTCCCTCGGCCCTTAAAGGGGAAAGGTTGCCTACCCCTGCTCCAATGTTATTCAATCAGCTACTTTGGTCTCAGGATGCTATTCAGTCTCCATGACCAAAACAGTTGACTGTTCCTCCACTAATGGATGTCAGACACAGATGAATAAGTTGCCTGTTCTGATAATGCTCTAATGTCTGTGCTTGTTCATTTCTGCACTTTCTTTCCTTTCTGCTATCACAATTTAGCAGTCCTTTAATCTATACCCTCTATTGACAAGGCCTGAATTCAAGCATCCTCTGTAGTTGCTTTCAGGTCACATGTTCAACTATCATTTTCCATAATTCTGCTTGCACATTTTGAAGAAGTGGAAACCATATCAAGCAATGCCTAGAGAAATTGTGATTGAATGGAGAGACATAAAACCAAAAATGCAGTTCAGTTTATTGATTCAGACAGTTACACTGTAAACTGATTTTCACTGAAAGGTGATACAGAAACCCATCTGGAACCATACTATCAGTCAGATAACAGAAAAGAGAAGTGCTGATGGACTCAGTCACAGGTGTTACTTATTGTAATGTGACATGACAAAGACCATTAAGAATTTGTTTTGTTTTTCTGTAAACTTTCTCCATAAATTTTACCCTTTTCTTCAAAAATTATATATATAAATAGTGAGAGAAGATGAGAACATACAGTGATTTGATATTTTTTAGGATTATTTAAAAATGGATAAATCAAATGTGTTGATTTTTGTGTTATATTTTTGCTTCATCACAAAATTGGGCATTTGAAAGGACATACAATAGGATTTTCATGGTGTTTTGTATAAACAACAATGTTTATCATATGCATAAGCCAAACAGCAGCAGAATATAGCAATATGAAAAAGAACAGATACGTGGAATTTGAGAAGAGAGGAGCTGACTAAAAAGGCATTTTTTTTTGTAAAAAACCCAACACAACAGGAGGCTTACACCGTAACTACTTAAAAATGGGAGAGAAAACAAACTAATAGGTATACTACTAATCACTAAGTACCACTACTTAGTACTCAGTACTTTTATTGCTTTCTATATGCTATTACCCTGAGCTATTACAAGTTCGAAAGACTAACTCATTTTTTTGTTATTATCATTGCTGCAATTACTTGCTGCATGCTACCACCTTGCATTATTACAACTTTGAAGAACCACTCAGCAAAATCTTCTGCAAGTTCATTCATTGAAAAACTGACTCAGAAAAATCTTGTTCCAGCGTATTTATGGTGAATTACCAGGACATTGCTACTGTTGTCAGACTGGTTATTGAACTTGCATTATTGGGATAATTATCTCATATTTATCAGTTTTGGATTACATAGAAGAACTATCATCTGTATATTGTACATCCTTGCATGGTTGTTGTTATTATTTTTCAATGGTTGTTGTATTTATTAGTCACCATATATATAGATTTTATAAGATATGGCTCAGCTATGTTGTATCCAATTGTAATGGTACTTAGTGATTAGTAGTATACCTATTAGTTTATTTTCTCTCCCATTTTTAAGTAATATTTTTTTGTTTCAGAGCAATCTTAAGTAGTTCTAATCAGAACTAAGGGGGGAAGCATATGACGCAAAGCGCTGTTTTCAGGGCAAGGAAGGGGAGGGGCAGCCACACGCTGGGCGCCCCAACCCCTTCCTGAAGACATCATCGGAGCGCCGGACCCTCCGCACATCCGGCACTCCGAGGATGTCTTTCCGCCGCAGCATCCACACACGCTGCAGTGGAAAAGCCGCCGAAGGTGCACCGGCAGCCTTTTGTGGCGCACCTTCAGTGACTTGTGGAAGGAGCGCTATTTTAGCGCTCCTTCCAGGGGGGGTGAAGCTGTGCTGCAGGGCCGAGGTGTGCAGATACCTTGGCCCCACGGCGCAGCTTCCTGGGGCGGCCCCGTGCAACCCGTCTGCTTCCCCCCTTAGTCACATTATGTTTAGTAGACATACTTGCAAATATATATAGAATGGTATGTGTACATGGTGCTGAAGTTAAGCTCATTTGATATCAAACTTTTAAATCAATGGTTAAGATCATTGTTTTAGCATGTTTTATTTTGTTTATAGTTTAATGTATTTTTGTTGTGAGACACCTTGAAACCTGTATCTGTAGAAAGGCAAGATGTAAAATGCATTAAATAATAAATAAATATGTCTATAGACTGCATTTTAAAACTAGTTCCTATGTTTCAAATTGTTTTTATTTTACACTGACCTTAGTTTCTTGGATTAAAGGTGGGTTATAAATATTTAATATGCAAATATTGGCTGTGTAACTATACGATTGTCAGTAGTGGTGGAAGCACATGAAAGGTTGTGAGGGGTAAGGGATAAAATTACTGTCAGCACTGTGGCTAAGTAGGGCAGGTGTTAACAGTCTGAACATTAATTTCAAAGGTATTTTGCAAAATTTAAGTCCCCGAAGCCTCTATAGTAAAATAATATGCATGTCTACTTAAACTAAAAATCAGAATCTGTGTGTGCTAGGCTGTATAATATTAAAGAGTTCAGGCATACTGACTAGTTTCAGGCAAGAAGCCAACCTAACTGAAAACAAAGGGGGGAAGCAGACCAGGGCGTCGGGGACACCCTGGGACGGTGTGCAGCGGGACCGCGGCAGCCGCACCGTGGCGCACCATCGGTGCCTCTGAAAGGAGCGCAAAATCAGCGCTCCTTTCAGAAGACAGGGAAAGTGCGCTCTAAACGCGTTGGGTGCACTTTCCCTGGCTTTTCCACCGCAGCGTGTGAAGACGCCGTGGCGGGAGGTTGCCCTCGGCGCGCCGGCCGTGCGGAGGGCCAGCAGCTCCGAGGGCAACCTCGGGAGGAGGAAGGGGTGCCGCTCGTGTGGCTGCCCCTCCTCTTCCTTGCCTCGGAGACGACCCTATTGGTCGTCTGCCGAGGCCCAAAGAGATGAGAGAAAATAGTCAGAGAATGAAAACAAAAAATGGCCAGCATATAACTAAACTGAGAAAATCTGATGGCTGATGCAATCACCTACATATAGGTTAATAAAATTGGATGGCAGGCAGCCAGGAAAAAGTGATTATTCTTTGATAAAGGAGCAATAAGATTATGGAGAGGCAAAATAATTATTTATATTACTGATCATTAATGAAGATCTGCCTCTGTTGGGGCAGATGGAGGCTGAAGATACTGTAAAAGCTAACTTTTCAGAAATGAAAATCTATTTGTGTTACAAGCTTCCATCACACTTATGCTTCAGATCTTATACTACTAATGCTATTCTTGGATGATAAATACCCAGACAATGCTGGTATGAGAGAGGAAGAATGAATTCTGCTTGTAAATAGATTGTGATAATGATGCAATCCTGATCAGGATAGATAAATGGTCTTTATAATTATACTGTTCTTTATAATTATATTGGATGTTGCAATAGATTGCAATTATCATCTTCCATGGATGCCTGTGTGTGTTGTGTTGTGTGTGTGTGTGTGTGTGTGTGTGTGTGTGTGTGTGTTTATGTGTATGAGAGAAATACTGTTATGTATGGCAATACCCATGGAATGTTATCTCTCACAGATGCCTGTAGCTTCTTCCACAGATGTTAAGTTTAAGTTCCTCTCTAAAAGTTAAGTATACTGCTATCTTCTAAGAAGAAACCAGAGAATATAAAGGTTTGAATGTATAAGATGCCCTGCATGTGTGAGACCAATGTATAATACCTCTTAATGAATGTAGCTAAGATGAATATAAAATCTGATGATGATGTAAATGCCTCATGTCTTGCATGGAGCATAAGTCCAACTAATAAGTAATATACTTGAACACTGAAAAATCTGTGCTACCCCTTAAAGGAAGTGTTTGTTTGTTTGTTTGTTTATACACAAATGTATATAATAAAATAGTCTGAAAGGATAATAGAGTGCTTGTTCATTCTTCATAATAAAATCCTACGGTTCTAATACTTAAGATTGCTTAAGTGGAGTGTTGATGCTAACTGCCTGTTTGGACTATGCCACTGATCATGAGCTGGGAACGTAGGCAATGAAATGGTACTGGGAGAAACTTCAGTTTCACTTTAGCTGACAAAAGGCAAAGATTCCTCAATCTCTCCATCTAAAGAGATTCAGGGGGTGGCTACAGTGAACACCATCTCTGTCAGGAGTAAACGGTGCACTGCTGTATCCTGAACTAGTCAAGAACCAAAAGTGCAGCTTTATCAGATGAGCAAAATGGCCTTTTCTGCTTCCTCCCAGTATTGAAATTAGCTATTCCAAAAAAGAGAGTATTATACTAGTGCATGACCAGTATAGTTTAGGTCTCAAGCAGGATTCCATCCTATGTGTTGAGAGTATACCTTTTAACTCTCAGAAATAGATTAGGTGAGGAGGGTAACACCACTTTTCTTGAACAGGTCCACACGAAAAAAAGATGAGGACCATTGAGAAAGAAAAGCAGAAGCCCCAAACCTTAATGTTGCTATAAGTAGCAAACAACTTGACACAACAATGTCACAAAACATTTAAGGTCAGTGACACATGGACAACAACCTCCCTGAAAGATTGAAAATTCAGTCAAAAGTGGTGTATCTTAGCAGTTCTATATTTCTTTATCTCTTTCTTGGAGATTTTGTAATTGTCATATATATCCCATAGCTTGATGACAAAATAAACCATTTTCTTTCAACCTTCTGAAAAATGTAGTACTTTTATATTCTAGAAATGGTAGTTAGTAATAAGTATTTATAAATTATGCTCTATGATGTCAACCCTTTTTTCTGCATGGAAAATGAAGGATATTTATTTGTTTAAAATATTTCTACCCCACCTTCTGATCACACAAACCTCATAGTAGCTTATAATTCAAATATATATCTACAAGACCAAAAAAAAAAAAACCCTACAAAAATGATCAGACAGAACACAAAACATCTAGTAATAAATATGTAGCAGAATAAAAGATAACATGACTTGTTCTTTTCTTCTCACCATGCTGTATGAGTGTGTGTGTTTTTGTCTGTTGTCTGTGTGTATGTTTTTGCCAGTTCTACAAGAAGAGGAAAAGAAAAGAAAAAGAGAGAAATTAAAAGAACTAGCTTTTCCAAGAGAGAGAAGGGGAGACAGTTCAATATAACCCTAATGAGAATTTAACAATCCCCCTAGAGGATACATCATAAAATCCCTTCAATCCAAACTTACTGGGCAGCTGAGTCTTTGAGTGACAGAGGTCTGTTCTCCTGTCATTTGGAAGTAGCTGGCTGACAATTTCATATTCCCTTCACATAAGCAATCCCTGACATGGGGGGAACTGCTACACAGGTCCTGCTTCTGGCTGTTGATCACTCATGGGAGGGGGTGGGAACATCAGTTATTTGCTTCCCAATCAACAGAAATAGACCCCCCCCTCCAACTTTATTGGCTGCTGGGCCAGTTAAATTGGGGCTGGGAAAATCAGGATGGGATTGATTGCATCACACCAAAACTACAGTGCTTAAGCATTCATAACTTCCCAATAGGATTTCATCTATCATGTTCATCTGAATCATTTGAGGAATATACTAAGCTATGTAATAGCATCTGGAGACTAAGATGTTGCCAACTTTTGGCGGTTAGCCATATCCCTATTTTTGGTGGGACAATCCCAATTTATCAGGTGCTGGAGCCAGGGCTGGGGATTGAGTCTCAGAGCCCTGTGCCCAGGCCCTGCACCCAGGACAAAGCCTCTGGGCCCCAAGACCCAAGCTCAGCTCTGGCTCTGGCTCCCTTGGAGCCCCACTGGCCAGAGGGGAGCATGGCCAGGGCTCGGGCTTGGGTCTCAGGGCCCAGAGGCTCCATCCCAGGTGCTGGTACTGGAAACAGGGGCTCCAAGACTCAAGCCCCTGCCCAGGCCCAGGCCCCATACTTGGCTGACTGGGAGCCAGACTCCAACCCCAAATCCAAGCCAGGACAGAGGAAAGAAGGAAGCAGGTGAGGAAGGATGGCAGGAGGAGAGGGAAGGGAGGTACGGAAGAAGGACGGTGGAGGGAGGGAAGGGACTTTTGTTCCCAGTGATGGTACGGCTATATCTGTACCACCATTGGGGACAATATGAGCTTGTCAGGGATGATGGGAGTTGTAGCTCTTCACCTCTGGCTCTAACTCACCACCTTGTTATGCAGCAGAGCTGACCAGCTTTGATCAGTGGTTGATGCTTCTTTCCCAAGCAGCAGAGTTTCAGAGAATAGGCTGAAGACCCTGACAAACTTTCCAAGCCTTCTCACTCTTCTTCCTGAGATGTCTCCAAACTTCTCCAGGATTCTTCTGGCTCTTGTATCTTCCCTCAAGACACCAGACAACTCAGTAGTCTTATATAAAAGATCTACTTTATTCTACTATATACACAAATACTATATGCCCTACAAATCACAATCTCTACACTTCACAATATCTCCAAAACTACTCCACAATGTACATTAGCAAACATTGCAATTTATAGCCATTGTTAGACACCACCCACCAGTCAGTTTCCACCCAGTGGGTGTGTACATACATCTTGATTGGTCCACATAGATCATCCCATACCTAAGACCAACCCAAGTGTTTCATCACTTTACCTTGACCACTTAATGAGTCTCAGGTGTTTGCAATCTATCACAGGTGTTCTCAATATACCTTCTATAACTTTGTCCTTGGCTCTCAAGGCTTCTTAATTATATTATCTTTTTCACCTGTGTATCTTCCTGATTGCTCCTGCTTAGTCACTTTGACATTCACATACATATTTTTATTTCTATTACTGTATATCCCATGTTGCTTTTTCCTTAACCATCCGTGGATGCTCAGATCTTCAGTTTGCAAGCCAGCAGATAAGGAGGGCCCACTGTATAACCAGAAAGCATCTCTATTGTTGTATCAATTCCAGTATAAGCAATTCAATGTGCTCATAATATCAACTCGTCATTCACATACTAAATAATTTTGTATTTGACATGGTTATGTACCAGACTGTTAACTGAGGACCTTTGTCTGATAGGTGTCAAAGGCACCAGATAGAAATCAAGTATTAAAGAGGCCCGGGGTGGTGGGTAGTAGTGTCACTGGTGTGTGTGTGTGTGGGGAGGGGTGCAGACCGCACTTGGTGACACTCCAAAAGTAGGTGACACCCCAGAACAGAGGGTGACACCCAGTCAGTCCCTGACCTTCCCTGGGGCCCAGAGGCTTCTCCCTGGCCCTTTCCAGGGGCATGCAGGGCACCTCAAGTCCTCCCGGGGCTTGAAGGCTTCTCCCCAGCCCTTCCTGGAGGCACACCATGTGTGTGCTCCAGTATGTGTCAGAAATCCTGCCCCAGAACTCCCACCCCCCACCATTACTGACTGCATCAGGTGACAGCAACCCTAGGGACACCACTGGGTGGGTGGAGGAGACATAGGGGGGTTGCAGACTGCCAGAAATAGTGCAAATTGAGTCCACTTTAAGGGTTAGGGTTAGGGAATCATGGGAACTGTATTTTATTGTGGCACCAGAGCTCTCTGACAGAGAAGGCTCAATGTCTAAGAAAAAAAATATAATTCCCATGATTCCCTAGCACTAACCCTAACCCTTAAAGTGGACTCAATTTGCACTATTTCTGACAGTCTGCAACCCCCCATAGTCCAATTTTGTACCTGTGGAGAATTTAAATCTATCTATCTATCTATCTATCTATCTATACACACACACACCTTGATCTTTACTATTTAAATAAGTGTTACTGGCTTTAAATTGGTTGGTTCTTTTTGTTGATACGGCTGAACAAATGTCTTTATCAGCTAAAATTGGCAATAAATGTGTTACTGGTGCTAGCCCAGACAAGAGACCATGCTTTCTGTTCTTTGAATTATATGCAGACCAATGTGTGTGTGTGTGTGTGTGTGTGTTGGGGGGAATATATAAACATGCTTTTGCCAGTGGAGCTAAAATAGTGTACATTAAGACAGCTTAATGAAGCTCAGATATTACAACAACTGCTTTTCAGGCTACCCAAATATTTATTTGTGGAGAATCAGGGCTGGGAAGTCTGACAAAGTGCTATGGCACTTGGACAAGGTGAGAAATCTGTTCAGATTTTGTAAAGCATAACAACATGAAATCATAATATAGCCACATCCATACCCTTGACACCATTGTTCTATCTAATAAGTGAAACTTCTTCTGAAAAAAATTGGGTATCATGGACTGCCCCGGGTCTGACTTGGCTTTAGAGACAGAGTCATACTCTGAGCCTGAGGAGGAGACAGATCTGGGGTTACTTGGAGGCTCCATAGAAGAGATGCAGGAGGCTGCAGAGGGAGAGACAGACTCTATGCTGCCGGTAATTGGACCTGTGGAGTGAAGACAAGCCAAGGAATAATTGAGGCATTCATCTAGGTTAGAAGCCAAAAGGAGAGCTAAGGCACACTGAGGCTTTTAAAAAGGCTCCAGCTGATGATTCCCTGCAGCCAACAATCAGTCATATAACCTCCCTAGTTGGTGTGTATCCTGTTCTCTGCTATCAAACTCCTGTTTTCTGACCTCCGGAACTGCCTTGTAACTATGGGGGGAAGCAGATGGCTAAAAGGGCCAGCCTTTTGCGGCGCACCTTCAGCGACTTGTGGAAGGAGCGCTATTTTAGCGCTCCTTCCAGGAGCAGTGAAGCTGCGCTGCGGGGCCGAGGTGTGCGGATACCTCAGCCTCGCGGCACAGCTTCCCGGGGCAGCCTATGGCCGCCCATCTGCTTCCCCCCTATGCTTCTGCTTCTCCCTTTGCTGTTAAATACTGGTCTCTTGTTGTGTGACTTTTGGAATGGACTTTTGGAATGGATTCTTGACTACTCCTTCACTGACTCCTCTGTGGTGCTGTCCTCAGAAGAGGTAAACAGGACATTGGGAGAATGCAGGGTTCAGTTGCACACGCAATCTTTTTCAGACAGTGTGAAATACATTTCCCTAGGAAGCAGTAGTGTGTAGATGTTAATGGACTAACAAAAGTTGCACATTCATTGCTTCAATGCCTAAATGTTTAGTGCCTCATTAGCTAGAACTTTAAGAGATTAAACAGAAAGATTTAAAAGAACATCAAATGTGTACTGAAGTGAAGCAACTGCTAAAGGGGTGATGCAGTACACAATACCAAACAAGATGTTACTTGGGCGATAGAGCTGGGTTTGGATTGAGGATATCTGATTCATTTCCCATCTCTGAACTGTAAATTTAAAATGGGAATCCCTTGTTCTGTCTCCCTCTCTTTCCCCACCACCACCACCCATGCAACTTCTCTTATCCAGTTAAGACTGTTATGAAAGAAAACTGGCATAAAATAGAAATGCCATATATTTCATGAATCATTCATGCTTTGTGTTTAGTTAGAGAAGGAGAATGTTGAATGTTTTACCTCAGCTGCCATCTGCCCCACCCAGCATAACCAATGATAAAGAATTGTGGTAGCTGCAGTTCAGAACACATGGATGCCCAAAGGTTTCTCATTCTGTGGACAGAGGATGTTGGACTATTTTTCTATAAATCCATATTAAAGGATAATTAGGAATGTAGAGAATATGCAACAATTTTCATATTGTGAAGTCGAAGGCTTTTGCAGCCAGCATCCATAGGTTTTTGTGGATTTTTCGGGCTATGAGGCTGTGTTCTAGAAGAATGTATTCCTGACATTTCATCTGCATCTGTGGCTGGCATCTTCAGAGAAAGAAGCCAGCTACAGATGCAGGTGAAACATCAGGAATATATTCTTCTAGAACAGAACCTCACAGCCCCCCCCCCCCCAAAAAAAACCCCACAAAAAACAACAACCCTCTGAAGATGCCAGCCACAGATGCAAGTGAAATATCAGGAATACGTTTTTTCTAGAACATGGCCTCACAGCCCGAAAACATCACAAAAACCTAATTATCACATCTTTGATGAGAAAAGGAGTCTCAACATGCTGAAATATGCAGTACTAATAAATAAATGGGAGCCAAGGTGGTGTATTGGTTTGAGCATTAGGCTACAGTTCTGGAGATCAGTGTTTGATTCCCCATTCAATCCATGGAAATCCACTGGGTGATCTTGGGTGAGTCACATAATCTCAGTCCCTGAAAACCCTGTCATAGGTCTGTCTTGTGGTTGCCACAAGTAAGAAACTAATTGAAGACACAACAAAAAAGAAAAAGAAAGGAAAGACATTCATTATGATTTTCTGCAATCCTCCTCCCCTCAAAAAATAAAGTTAGTTTTTGTTTAAGTTGGCAGGGGGTGCACACAGTATTGTATTTTACATAAAATATATTTTATGATTAAGAAAAAAACCAAACACCCTTTCAAGTCATTTTCATATTAAAAAGTCATGTTAATTTTTCTCACCCATGAGCTTTTGATGTTGATAGCTTCCATACTTGTGTATGAATATGAAACAAACTGCTGTTAATGAGGTGTTCCTTCTGAACTTTGCTTTTCATGGTGTAATGGTGTAAATCAGGGGTCAGCAACCTACAGCCTGGGGGCTGGGTGCGGCCTGCGGAGGCCTTGGGACCGGCCCATGGTTGGTCCCGCCACCGCTGCCACCCCCACCCCCACCCCATGTGCGCCGGTGCGCCACGCACAAGCGTGTACGCCATTTTGGCATCAAAAATTCGCACGGCGCAGGTGCGGTGGGGCCTTCCAAAATGGTGCCCCCATGCGTGCATGCATGCACACAATGGTGGGTGTTGTGCGCATGTGCGTGGGGGGAAGCGCACACAAGCGCGAGTGCACACACCCGGCCCCTGTGCCATTCCCCCCCCCAGCCCCCCAGCAACAAAGGTTGCCGACCCCTGGTGTAAATAGTCCATATATAAATGAGCAAAAAAAGCAGCATGACTTTATGTGGAGAATTTGATACATAACTGTGCCTAAAAGGAGAGAGGAGGAGTAAAGTAGACGTACACACCAGTTCACACTGATTACTGTATGATAACACAGGACAACTAGATCCATTGTTAAAGAAATAGGGAGAACAATAATTCTGGAGTACAACCTGGCAAATGAATTATAAATTGAGAGTAAAATGATGTCACACAGGTGAGATGCCATTCTCCAACTAGGTTATATGTTTACAAGAAACTCGATAATAATAATATTGGAGGCCCAAAGTAATAAACTTCCAGCTTGATTAGGAGTTCTCTAGTACAGTATCTCAAAGAAGGCTCTGACTTTTCTCCATGCATAATCCAAGGTTTTAGAGTTGCCACAATTCTCTGCCACTAAACTGGTACAAAATGTAGGACAAAATGTAGGTCTGAATGTAGGACATTCAAGAAAAATGGAGGACACAACCAACTAAAAGCCAAAAATGTTATTTAAAACAACACAAAACAAAACAAAAGCATTGCTATAAATCCATGCTTCTTAGTCAAGATCAGAATGGAGGAGATTTTGACATTCTTCCTGGACAGAAGGTTGAAATGTAGCTCCTCCTCTCTTGAAACAACTTGAAGACACACAACAACAAACATAATAAAATACATCTGAGGAAGTAGATTTCAAAGACATAGAAATTTTGGAGCACTTCTGAGATTAAATGCATCTGAGGAAGCAGACTTTAATCTAGGAAAGCTCATGCCCAGCTGAAAACATGGCCATGGAGGCCAAGACTGCAGATGCAGCCCCAATCCTCCCTAGCCCTCAGTGAGGCCTACTAGGCTCACCTGCCTTACCTGAACCCGGCACCTCCATGGTCCTCCTTGCCACTGCATCCTCCCTCCATCTCCTCAGGGCCTAGCCTACTGGCTGAGGCCCTGCGCAGCTCTGCTGCCACCGGAGGGAAGTCCTCGCCATGGTGGTCTCCTTCCTTGGAGCCCAGCTATCTGGCTGAGGCCCTGCGTGGTGCCACCACTGCCACTGGAGGGGAGGACTGGAGAGGCCTTCCCTTCCTGGGGCCTAGCTGGCTGTCTGAAGCCCAAGCAACTGAGGCCCCTCCCCAAAACAGCCCCCTGACCCCAGCAAGTCAGCTAGGCCTTGCATGCTGCCACCACCACACTAAAAGCATGCCAGGCAGCAGCAGTGGTGGCAGTGAAGGAGGATGAGGTGGGAGCTGGGAACCAGGACTGGCTCCAAACCCTTGGCCAGGACATTCACAAAGGGTTAAAAACCATGAATGTCTCGACAAAAACAGGGATGTGGCAATCCTACAAGGTCTACAAGGCTGCGTCTACGTTGCAGAAATTTATTAAAGCAGTTTGACACCACTTTAGCTAAAGGCTATGGAATTCTAGGTTTTGCAGTTTTGTGAGATATTTAGCCTTTTCTGTCAGAGAGCTCTGATACCTCAAAGCAAACTGCAGACCCTAGGAATCCATAGGATGGAGCCATGGCAGTTAAAGCAGTGTCAAACTGCATTATTTCTGCAGTGCAAATTCAGGCTGCATCCATACTGTAGAACTGGATTCCTTCTCCTTTTCCCCTTGTCCTCATTCTCCTCATCCTCTCTCCTGGCTTCCTTCTCTTTCTCCCCTCATCCTCATCCTCCTCATCCTCTCTCCTGGCTTCCTTCTCTTTCTCCCCTTGTCCTCATCCTCCTCATCCTTTCACCTGGCTTCTCCTTCTCCCCTCATCCTCACCCTCCTCATCCTCTCACCTGGCTTCCTTCTCTTTCTCCCCTCATCCTCATCCTCTCACCTGGCTTCCTTCTTCTCCCCTCATTCTCATCCTCCTCATCCTCCCACCTGGCTTCCTTCTCTTTCTATCCTCATCCTCATCCTCCTCATCCTCCCACCTGGCTTCCTTCTCTTTTCCCCTAGTCCTCATCCTCCTCATCCTCTCTCCTGGCTTCCTTCTCTTTCTCCCCTCATCCTCATCCTCCTCATCCTCTCTCCTGGCTTCCTTCTCTTTCTCCCCTTGTCCTCATCCTCCTCATCCTTTCACCTGGCTTCTCCTTCTCCCCTCATCCTCACTCTCCTCATCCTCTCACCTGGCTTCCTTCTCTTTCTCCCCTCATCCTCATCCTCTCACCTGGCTTCCTTCTTCTCCCCTCATCCTCATCCTCCTCATCCTCCCACCTGGCTTCCTTCTCTTTCTCCCCTCATCCTCATCCTCATCCTCATCCTCCTCATCCTCCCACCTGGCTTCCTTCTCTTTTCCCCTAGTCCTCATCCTCCTCATCCTCTCTTCTGGCTTCTTCTCTTTCTCCCCTCGTCCTCATCCTCTCTCCTGGCTTCCTTCTCCTTCTCCCCTCATCCTGTCTCCTGGCTTCCTTCTCTTTCTCCTCTTGTCCCCATCCTCCTCCTCCTCTCTCCTGGCTTCCTTCTCCTTCTCCCCTTGTCCTCTTCCTCCTCCTCCTTCTCTCTTCTGGCTTCCTTCTCCTTCGCCCCTTGTCCTCATCCTCCTCATCCTCTTGCCTGGCATCCTTTTCTTTCTCCCCTCGTCCTAATCCTCCTCATCTTCTCTCCTGGCTTCCTTCTCTTTCTCCCCTCATCCTCATCCTCCTGATCTGCTCACCTGGTTTCCTTCCCTTTCTCCCCTCATCCTCATCCTCCTCATCCTCTTGCCTGGCTTTTTTCTCCTTCTCCCCTCATCCTCATCCTCTCACCTGCCTTCCTTCTCTTTCTCCCCTCATCTTCCTCCTCCTCTACCCAGTGTATAAGACAACCTCTGACTTTTGGGACCCTTTTCCAGGTTAAAAAGTCATCTTATACGCCGAAAAATATGGTAACATTTGATCTATTTGCCTGTTTCCACTTCTATCACCTGATGAATATGAATGAACAGAACATATCATTTCAGGTGCTGTCCCTCCTTATTTGCCTAAATAAATGTGGATTCATGTGGTCTGCAATGGGAAACCATAAATTAGTCAAGTTCAAATGCAGTCCACAGATGTCAAATCTGTGCTAACTTTAACAATTATTCACAGTTGCTAGAGAACAAATGTCACTGAACTCAGTATTTCTACATAAACATGAATGGAACCTGGATTGTTAGGGAAAATGAGACACTGTGCATGTATCAGCCTGGAAATTAGAAAGGGTACTAGAGCCACAGTTTTCTTCATCTGTGGAAAATAAAGTACAACAATTTTGCTGAAACCAATGTAAGTTATTGTACCTCACTTCCGTTTGATTTAACATACAGTGTTGACTCTGACTTCTCCTTCACTGGCAATAGTAGGTCTGCACTAACAGTTCTGATGGGAACTAACTGCTACAGGTAAACATGCTTAGGATTCCATCTTAAATTTGCAGTTGCTAAATGTTTTGCTCCTATTGAAAGTGACAATGGCATACCTAGTTTTTCTGCTGTGCTATCCAAACATTTAATTGTATCCTATTTTTATAATGTTCTAAATTTTTCCACCTGGTCCCTTCAGCCAACAGAATGGAGTGGCAAGAAGAAATGAAAGACAAAAGAAGGAATGTGACAAAAGATGAACACAATTTTGTATTCAGTGCTGCAGAAATGGAGGGCAGTTAATAAGTTGCTGCTTTTTGCTTTGAAAGCCATGTGTTTAGCATGACATGGTGTGTAGTCTTTTAAATTAAAGCATAGAAACAGATTTCAATTCTATGGCATTTTTTAACTGAAAGCTTTGGCAGCCTCAGCATCTGGATCCAGTGTTGGAGTACATGTCAGGGTGTCAGTAAGGCTTTCTGCTGTTGCCATAAGACTGCCAGCTCATCTAAGACTGAAGTCATGTGTAGTAGTGCTGCCCACTCTACCCCACTCCAATAGCATGGTATGTGTCCACTGTCACTCACATCCATCACTTACTAATTGGTAGGCAGCCTGCAGTGTTGAATGAAGCCCCTTAACTGTGTATACATTCCAGCTTGGACCATAATGTTATTGAAGACAGCCTGACTTGCCACAGAGGAATCCAGGGAGCAGGAAAGTGTCATTAATGTGGCAGTGCTGGCCATGACATGTGCATGAGCATTGATGTCTACCAGAAAGTGTGGGGAGGGTGCTATTGCTGACTTACTAGGGAAATGAGACCAGACACAGAGAACTGGTTTATTAATAGACAACTTTATTTAAATTTACCTATTTAAATTGTTTTTGCTTCTAGCTCTAAAGAAATGGGGGTGCAACCTAGTGAGGGAGAAGCTGGGACAGGTGGTCCACTCCTAGGCCCTAAGCAGACGACTAATAAAGTCGTCTTCTGGGCAGAGAAGAGGAGGGGCAGCCGCACGAACGGCGCCCCTTCCTCTCTCCGAGGTCGCCCCCAGATGCGCCGGCCGTCCACACGACCGGCGCATTGGGGATGACCTCACGGCGCAGCGCCCACATGCGCTGCGCCGTTTGAGTCAGAGAAAGTGCACCCGCCGCTTTTGCGGCGCACTTTCTCTGACATCTAAAAGGAGCGCCAATTTGGTGCTCCTTTTAGAGTCGCCGGCGGTGCGCCTGGATGCGGAGGCTGCAGCCCCGCGGCGCTCCGTTTGGCGGCGGCTCCGGGGCCTCCGTCTGCTGAGGCCCTTAGATCACCTCCCCAGCATCCCCTGGGTGAAACACTTGAGCCCCGAGGGCAACCCAGAACTGGGTTGGTCCCCAGTTGGCTCACATCTGGAACACAAACCCAAGATCACCTCATTTAACTCATAAGACCTAAAGTGAGGGTTCCTATCTTAGGCCACCCCAAAGGCAAGGCTCTTTCCCTACCCCTTTAGTCTCAAGACATAAAGAGGCAATTCCAGAAACCTAACCTTCACCAAAGAGGGTGCCATAGGTGTTCGCCTAACTATTATATTTCCCCCAATATACACCCTTAAGTCCACACCCTAGCTAACTGTCACAGTCCCCAAAGAACACTGTGAGGTAGGTGAAAACCCCTTGGAAAGAGGAGAAAATTCCTTCCTAGCCCAAAGAGACTAGAAAACTCACACTGGTGCAGTGGTGGGAGGGTGGACCAACAAACCAAAAGAAGGAGGGGACAGGTAAACAGGCCTTAAATGGTCTGAGCTCTGCCCCCGCACCTCCTAATAATCTAATTCATAGAGAAGTTACAGAAAATAAACATAGAATCATATAATCATATAATCATAGAGTTGGAAGAGACTATAAGGCCCATCCAGTCCAATCCCTGCCATGCAGGAACTTCCAATCATAGCATCCCTGACAGATGGCCATCCAGCCTCTGCTTAAAGACTTCCAAGGAAGGAGACTCCACTACACTCCGAAGGAGTGTGTTCCACTGTTGAACAGCCCTTACTGTCAGGAAGTTCCTCCTAATGTTGAGGTGGAATCTCTTTTCCTGGAGCTTGCATCCATTGTTCCGGGTCCTAGTTTCTGGAGCAGCAGAAAACAAGCTTGTTCCCTCCTTAATATGACATCCCTTCAAATATTTAAACACAGCTATCATATCACCTCTTAACCTTCTCTTCTCCAGGCTAAACATCCCCAGCTCCCTAAGTCGTTCCTCATAGTGCTTGCTTTCCAGACCCTTCACCATTTTAGTTGCCCTGCTTTGGACACGCTCCAGTTTCTCCACATCCTTTTTGAATTATGGTGCCCAGAACTGGACACAGTATTCCAGGTGAGGCTTGACCAAAGCAGAATAGAGTGGCACTATTACTTCTCTTGATCTAGACACTATACTTCTATTGTTGCAGCCTAAAATTGTATTGGCCTTTTTAGCTGCTGCATCGCACTGTTGCCTCATGTTCAACTTGTGGTCTACCTGGACTCCTAGATCCCTTTCACACATTGTCTCATTCAGCCAGGTGTTCCCCATATTATATCTGTGCTTTTTGTTTTTTGCAGCCTAAGTGCAGTACCTTACATTTCTCCGTGTTGAATTTTATTTTGTTAGCTTTGGACCAGCTTTCTAGTCTGTTCAAGTCATTTTGAATTTTGATCCTGTCTTCTGGGGTATTAGCTACTCCTCCTAATTTGGTGTCGTCTGCAAATTTGATAACTATGCCCCCAATACTGTCATCCAATTCATTGATAAATATATTGAATAGCACTGGGCCCAGGACAGAGCCCTGTGGCACCCCACTGGTCACTTCTTTCCAGGTTGAAAAGGAGCCATTGTTGAGCACCCTTTGGGTTTGGCCAGTCAACCAATTAAAAATGCATGTAACAGTTTCTTTGTCTAGCCCACATGTTACCAGCTTGTTTGCAAGAATGTCATGGGGAACCTTGTCAAAGGCTTTACTGAAATCAAGATATACTATATCCACAGCATTCCCTTCATCTACCAAGCTGGTAATTTTATTTTAAAAAGAGAGAGAGAGATCAGATTTGTCTGGCATGACTTGTTTCTCTGAAACCCATGTTGACTTTTTGTGATTATGGAATTAGCTTCCAGATATTCACAGACTCTCTGTTTAATGATCTGCTCCAGAATCTTTCCTGGTATTGATGTCAGACTAACTGGAAGATAATTGTTGGGATTCTCTTTTTTTCCCTTTTTGAAGATGGGGACAACATTTGCCCTCCTCCAGTCTCCCATAATTTCTGTATTCATAAAATATAATTTCCATTTTAATTATGCTTTCTTTTTCACATAAAAGATTCAAATATTTGGAATATTTAAACAGGCTGGAAAACCAGTTAATTTCTCAAAGCACCAATAATTCATTTCAAAATATGTGCTATATTTTCATACATTAATTTCAGCTTTTGATTTCCAAATACAATCCAGCTGGTTGGTAAAATTTGAGGTTCTAAACGTCCTATGTTATTACTTTCCTTAGCCCTCAGATGATACTTAGGCTTTTTGACAACATGGTGGAAAACAACAATTAACATGGCAAAATGCAAAATGAGTGGGTCTTCTTTCTACATAATGTCTACGTAATATGTATAATTATATTTAGAAACATGAAAGGAGAGGGATATTCTTTCAAGATTTTAATCCTTTTAAAAGAGCTCTATTTTAATCCTTTTCACCAGTGAATATTTTTCTTCCTCGCTCAACGTTTGAATGGAGTAATAAATTTGAATAATAAGCACTGGGAAGTGAACCAAGACCAAAGGTGTAAATTTTATTTCACTATCAAATAAAATAATTAATTTTAAAAACGTTTTCTCCTTGATGGGTGACATTATAAGAGCTTCTGAAAATTTTCCAATGACTTTTGGCATTTGTTGACATTTCATGAACATTTCAAGAAGGGTTTTTTCCCCACCAAAAAACAAAACAAAAAACCTTTGTGTCACTAGATCCTTCCTTGCATAAGTCCCTCTCTGCTTTTTGCTATTGTTCTTACCGACCCCCCCCCCTGCCAAAAAAAAGCTGGTCTTCTTGTTCTCACATAGAATTGAAAACTCTTGCAGTATTTCACAGCTTTTTTGATGTGGTATTTTGGCTTGAAGAGGTACTATATCACTGTGAATGAGAAATTTTCAAATATTCTTTACATCCCCACTCAAGGCCTAGGATTACCTTTATTAAGACATAGCAGCTGAGACACTATAATTTCAGATGTAACTACAGTGGGGGAATTCCATTGTCATAAGTTTGTTTGATGATTCTTTCCCCCAAGCCTTACCTTTTCATTTCCATGGTGCTGCAGACTGGGGCATTTAAAAAAAAAATCAGCAATGCTCTCCCAGTCATGAGACTCACTGAAAATAAGCAGCTGGGGAGAATGCTTGGGGTTTTACCACAACTGCTTCTCTCAATTCATCCTATTCAGATGTATATTTGTAACTTTGGGGCTCTGTAGATGGTGCAAAGCACCATCTTGGAGCCAGGGAAGGGGAGGGGCAGCCAGACGCCAGACACCCCAACCTCTTCCTGAGGACATCATCAGAGCACCTGCCATTGCACACAACGAGCGCTCCAATGACATCCTCCCAACACAGCATTTTTACACACTGCACCTGAAGAGTTGCAAAAGAGCCACGTGGCAGCTCTTGCGGTGCTCTTTCCGTGGCTTGGGAAAGGAGCGCTATTTTGGCACTTCTTTCCCAGTCACCAAAAGGGTGGATTGGGGCCAAAGCATGGGGCAGCCTCAGCCCCAATCCTCGACTTCTCAGGGCGGCCCACGACCACCTGTCTGTAGAGGCCCTTTCTTCTTTAAAAAGGCTAATGATCTACCTTTAAAGAATGTGCTGAAACCTCAGTTGGAGTCAAAGGTCTCTGAAATGAGGAATGAATCTGACAGGTTTGGATTAGAACAGAATAACACCTACTATAGATAAATACAGTGGTATTATAACAGACAGTCATGTGAATCTGAAACAATGTATGATTCTCTGTATTTTCACTGCTTACAGTGTAATAAATTTGCTCTGTTGACTTTAGCCATAAATATTTACTTGAACCACACCATTTAGATCAATCCTGGAAACTTGAGATATTTGTAGTGAATTTTTTTTTCTAGGCTTGAAATAAATTGCAATATGTAGGGAAGTGAAAATGTGTTAGTCAGCATGTCTGAAATTCACTATTTAAACTTGCAAAATGTGATTTTTTAGAAATGGTTGCATTAATAGAAATGCATCCATTTGAAAAATATTTATGAAAATTTGAGACTATTTCCAATTTTTAAAAAAGTCTACAGTACAAAACTGGTTGTGGAAAGAGAGGGAGGAAATCGGGGGGGGGGGGGGATCTGTCCATCCCAGTTTTGTATTTGTCCACAATGCATTTTCAGTTCTATTTTTGCTGATTATACTGTTCTTGCCATATTTATCATAAATAGAGGAAATCTTTGGTAAGAGTCCAGCTTCTGTTTGCCTGTGAGACAAAAATACTATTTTGCAATTGCATCCCATTCACACCTGTTACTGCACTTCCAAATGTATTTTTAACTACCTATGATGGGCAAAAAACAACAGGGGCATCTTTCTTATCTAGAAATAACAGGTGTTGTCTCCTTCTAAACAGGCAGCTATGCCTTCTACTTACCATTTGTTTCATTAAGAAACAATGCTTTTCTGCTACCTTAAGCTGGCACAATGCTTATACCCTATATCTTCCAAGATATTATGTGCCACTGTCTAAGCCTCCCATAGTTCCCCTTTCTTCATAAATATTTAAGGAAACAGATGCTAACTGTTTAAAACCATCTTTGACGTTAACCAGTAAATAAATAAATAAAAAGACTGAGTCATTCTCTTTGAATCTAGGAGTTGAAATTCATATCTATTTTAGAGACAGTTTTCTAGTGCTGGTTAACTCCTCATAGTTATATTTCTATGTGCCACAAATATACCCACCCTTTATTGCCTGTTTCATTGAATCCCCACCCCCACCCCCATTCTTATCCCTTCTGCACCTCCTACCTTCAGAGGTGATGGCACAGATAGGCAAATCTGGAAGAACAGAACCCTTAGTCATCTCTGAGCAGGATCCAATATTTCCATCCCATTTTTAAGGTAGTTACTTAAAATACCTACCCCTGTTACACTAGAATAAGTGGATGAGTACTAGTATGATTTCTGCTGGACACAGAGCAATAGATACAGTTATCACAAAATCCATGGATATGGATGGTGAACTGTATTTCCACATGAGCCATTTAATTAGGAAGACAGGTGACACTGAAAACACTGAAAAACCCATTATAGGACTAGTTAATCATGAATTATGTATTTCTTTTTGCAGTACATAGCTAGTCTCTGTGTTGAAATAATATCTAGAGCTTTCTATTGAAAACGGACTGTGTTTTACCCTGAGCCTTCCACCATCTGGTGCCCTAGTGGCACAGTAGTTAAATATCTGTATTTCAGCCACTCACTCACAAACCACAAGGTTGTGAGATCAATACCAGCCAGAGGCTCAGGGTCGACTCAGCCCTGCATTCTTCCAAGGTTGCTAAAATGAGTACCCAGCTTGTTGGGGACAATTAGCTTACACATTGTAAACCACTAAAGGAGTGCTTCAGTGCCCTGATAAGCAGTATACAAATGTACTTGCTATTTCTATCTCTAGAAGAATGCTTCATACCACCTTATTGGTTACCAACTAAGAAATAATGGCACCAGGCAACAAAGCTAGGTACTAAAGTGACACTTTTATTAACTATTGAACTATGAATATTTATGATTTGTGGTGGTGGTGGTGGTGGAGCTGAAAATGGCAGGGAATCCCAACCTGACCACCTCAACAGCCACCTCTAGGCAAAACATCCAAGCTCTGAGTGTCAGTCACCCTTTTGGCTGGGCACCCAATCAACTGTCAACAAGGGATATCTTACTAGGACACCTCCCTCCTGCATACACACCATGATATAAAGGGAAAATGTGTCCCAGGCTGGTCTCCTTTTCCAACACAGAGGCCCTTTGACACACAGGAACAAGTTTGGAAATGTCCTCTTCACCCAACTGGGACCTAGGGTCCTCACCATTACTGCTTCTTCATACACTCCCCACCTCCCAGTGAGCTCCTATTTAAGTTCCACACATAGGGCCAATTATCCAAAATCCATACACAACACTGTAGGGGAGGGAAACTCCTGGAAAGGGAGGAGAAAATTCTTACATAGCCTGCACTGTCTAAAGGTGAGTTGGTGAGATAAGCATCCCCAAAGAGATGAAGAGTGAAGGGCTAGAGCAGGCTACCAACCTAACACACTAACTAACTATCTCAGCACCTGTTCCTACATGCCAGGATAAAACCTTTTATTAAGCCTTTGGCCTCTATTTTAAGAGGTTAGCAAAAACATCCTCTCCCCACATCTGGGTTTTGCTATGGAGGAACAGGTCCAAGCTGTTGGTATTTGATGCAGATATTATACATCTCCACTTCTAACCATCTTCCTTTCCCCTCTTCCTTATCTCATTTTATGTTTGTAGAATCAATGTCAATATGCATATTCATGATAGAAGCAAAAAGAGTTCCATGGAGTCACTTCAAGCATTTTGAACTAGTGGTGCATCAGCTATTGAGATCAGCATCTCTGTAGCAATTTTCCACCTGCTGCCCATATTGTGAAGCAGATCTCTCTGGGACTTGGAACCAAGATCTGATGAATTGTCACTCTAGTAATGCAAGTCAATGGCAGCTGCTGAAAGCAACAGGAAAATTTACTGTGTGAGTTTGTTGGCTCTCAGTATGGCTGGAAGTAGTTGTGAGACTGTTGATCCTTGTGCCAAACATAATGTCTAAAACAACACTCAGCTGCAATTATCAGATATGAAGTATTCAAATAATGGCAATGAACATGTGATGTGGCTCAATGATTTACCTGTCAGCACCTACATAGGGTTGTGCATGCAGAATATTAGATCATTTCTTTAAGATTATTGCTTCCCATGCTCCCACTTGTGAATTATGCATCTACAGTGTCCCATATTCCTTCTCTCCCCTCCTCCTTTCATTTTGTATACAAAGAATCAATGCAGACATGCATTCCTGTTATATGAGCAAAAAGAGTTTATGGGAATCATTTCAAACATTCAGAACCAGTTGTGGCTTCAACTCCTGGCATCAGTAAAAAGGTTTTCTTTGCAGTAAGCCCCCATTGGATTCTGTGGGATTTATTTTCAGGTAGCTATATAGGAAATTACAGTAACTTAATGATGTAGCATATGTTTTTTTTTTTTCCCCCATGCAGAACACTGTGTGCAATCCCTAGCATTTCCAAGTTTGACTAGAAAACACTATTGTGTGAAAAGTGCCGCTGCAACCAGCATAGGCTCGGGATATAATGCTTTATTAATTTTGTTCTTGAAGGAAGCATGAGTACATTTAGCAATTTACTATGAGAAATGATGTGTTGTTGACTTATTCTGCATGGCATTTGCTGTATAGGAAAAATCTTATTCTGCACATAAAATGTAACACTTCTGTGCATAAATATTATTGTATGCAGTGAAAATTATGTTTTCTGCAATTAAAATTATGTTTTTGTGTGCTCCAAAAACCCACCAGATGAATTTTGTCCCAAATGGGAAGATCCTTGTAAGACCATTTTCCTTGTCAGGGTTTCCTGATGTGCAAGAAAAATATTTTTCAAACATTTTTTAAACATTTAAAAATGATTTTCAAATATTCTTCCCATCCCTAACATAGACAATGCAGAGTGTTGACAATACTGAGATGAGCAATAACCTCAGCAGATGAGAGCCTGAGGCAGATTTCCAAGTGCCAAGGATAGCAGGTCTAGATTTTAGTCTAAGCAATGTTAAGCAATTCAATGAGATGTTCTTGAATATTTATCACAGCAAGGAACATTATCATGAACAAGGAACATTAAAAATAATTAATTTTCACTGTATTGTCTCAGTATTTGAAAAGATAATGCCAGAAGACATTCTCCCAGTATTTTAAAACAAAATGCTTAAAACAGATATAATGATAGACTTGGGAGGGTGTTATATGATAAAAGACTATTACTTAAAGGGTTGATCAGTTTCTTAGGGGGAAGGTTGTTTTGTTATTAAACAGATATGAAGTAGCAGTTTTCAAAGAATATATCTGAAAATGGAAAGCAATCTGAAAATATAAAAACAGAAAGTAATGAAGAATGTGGTGCTGCACTTAATATAGTGCTAGTGAGGTGTTCAGAACAGAACACAGAGAAACAGAATGTTTCCCAATTGACAAAGGGGTCAGACAAGGCTGTATCCTTTAACTGTATCTGTTCAACCTGTATGCAGAACATATTATAAGAAAAGCAGGCTTGGACACAGAAGGAGTGAAAATAGGAGGAAGGAATACCAATAATCTAAGACAGGGGTCGGTAACCTATGGCTCGCCGGCTGGGTGCTGCCTGCGGAGGCCTTGGGACTGGCCTGTGGCCTGTCCCACCACCGCTGCCACCCCGTGCAGTCGGTGCGCTGCGTGCAAGCGCGGGTGCCATTTTGATGTCCAAAATGGCGCCCGCGCTTGCACACGCACGCATGCATGCGAGTGCGGGTGCCATTTTGGAAAGCCCCATGGTGGCTTCGCCATGCAAATTCGCATGGTGCAGCCACCGTGGGGCCTTCCCTGGGCCCTGGCAAGGCCCCAGCGTGCGTGTGCTGCACCATTCCCAGCCCCCGCGCCATACCCCCCCCAGCCCCCAGCAACAAAAGTTGCTGAACCCTGATCTAAGATATGCAGATGACACCATAGTACTAGCAGAAAACTTCACAGACCTGGAACACCTAGAAGAAAGTTCTAAGGCAGGCACAATGTTAAACATAAAGAAAACAAAAATAATGACCACCGAGGACCTTCACAAGTTCAACCTAGATAGTGAATAAATAGAAATAGCCAAAGAATCCCCATACCTGAGATCAAACATTAATAGAAATGGGGACTGCAGTCAGGAAATAAGAAGACTTAGAATGGGGAGGATGGCTATGAAAGAACTAGTAAAGATTCTAAAATGCAAAGATATACAAGTCAGAACAAAAGTTCGAATCATACAAGCCTTTGTATTCCCTATTACCATGTATGGATCTGAGATGTGGACAGTTAAGAAAGGTGATAGGAAGAAAATAAATTAATTTGAGATGTGGTGCTGGAGAAGAGTGCTGAGGATCCCATGGACAGCCAAAAGCACAAACAAATGGGTCATAGAGCAGATCAAGTCGGAAACCTCCCTGGAAGCCAAGATGACCAAACTGAGGCTTTCATACTTTGGACACATCATGAGAAGGAAGGACTCAATGGGAAAAAGACAATAATGCTGGGAAAGGCAGAGGGAAGAAGGAAGAGAAGAAGGCCACATGCCAGATGGATGGACTCTATTAAGGAGGTCACGGGTATGGGTTTGCAAGACCTGAGCAGAGCAGTGGAGGACAGAGGGTCTTGGAGATGTCGCATCCATAGGGTCACCATGAATTGAGATAGATTCAAGGCAAGTAAACAATAAAAGTGAGGTGTCATTGCCTGTATCAGACACATTAACCTTTATGCATTATTGAATTTGGATTATTTAAAACAATTTGGATTATTTTTTAAGAATATGGGGGGATGCAGACGGGCGGCCATGGGCCGCCCTGGGAAGGAGAGGATTGGGGCTGAGGCAGCCCCACGTCTCGGCCCCAATTCACCCTTTTGGTGACTGGGAAAGGAGCGTCAAAATAGTGCTCCTTTTTCAAGCCCTGGAAAGGGTGCTAGAAGAGCCGACGCATGGCTCTTCCATGGCTCTTCCGATGCAGCGCGTGAAGATGCTGCATGAGGAGGAAGTCATCAGGGCACTTGCCATGTGTAACGGTGCGCACCCTGATTGTGTGCTCAGGGAGGGATTGAGGCAGCAGGCGTGCGGCTGCCCCTCCCCTTCCCTGCCTCCAAGACGGTGCTTTGTGCCATCTGCAGAGGCCCTATATAAGTTTTACAACAGAACCCAGAGCTTTAAGGTAAAATGTGTTCAGCTTTTATGTTAAACAATATATATGCACAGCATTCAAATTCAATTAATAGATTGAAAAATATTGTTTCTGCAATGAAAGATATGCTATTCTTAGCTGCTCCAAATCATTTTACCAGATTTTGGGAGTCCTCGCACATGTGACAATGCTTGGATTTTTTTAAAACAACATCAATAAACAATAACAACAGCATTTGCTGTGAAAAGACAGAGACATGAAAGCACCATCTACTTTCATGTGTAGTTAAAACTTCTGTATCATATATGCACATGGTTTTCAATTTAATCTTCTAGTGGGACTGTTTTATTAAAGAAACTCATAAAAAACTTGAAAGTTATATGTCTATTGAATAAATTTGAACTTTTTTGTGGGGGGAACTTTTGTAAATTGGTCTCAAAAATAAGGGGCTATGCAGACGAGCAAAAAGGGGTGCTTTGAGGGTGACTTGTAGGCATGGCCTTTAGATGACACATGCCTAAAAGTCTCTAGGAAAGCACCCTCTAGCTGTCATATGCTGAGAAAAGCAACTCCAAAAAGGAGCTGCTTTTTTCTGCTCTTTCAGTGAAGATGCACATCTTCACATGTGTGTTTGTATGCAGCAACACTAATGCACCAGAAAAGGGCTGTATAAATGCACTGTCACACATGCGGTGGAAATTGACTCGGCAATCCAGAGCATGCGCCCTATGATGCAAGCTTTAATTTAAAGTGCCCTATACTTCCAGGGGTGGATGCACTGTGCACTTGAATATTAGAACCTTAACCCTAATTGTAACCCTATGCATGTGCCCTAGCAACTGTCCTCTGTTATGACAATAAATGTATTCTGTTAGATGTACGCTTGCTGTCAGCATGCACAGCAGTTTGCATGAAAGAAGCTTTTGTGACCTCTTCTGTGCAGGTGTACAGGTGTGCATAAGACCTGCACACCATTTCCTGGCATGATGGGGGGGGGGGGGCTCGTGGGGTAACATTTGTCTGTGTGTCCTGTTGATCTTTTCCCTTGCATGACCACCAGATGCATGTATCAAGTCTGTCCACACAAACCTCCCTTGCATGTACCTCTCCCCTCCCCCCAATCTGTGTGGGACATGTTTTGTGGAGGATGATAGAGTGTCTTTTCTTTGACAAACCTGTTCCTTCACCCCAAGGGTGGCACAATCAGACAGTGGCAACTGTCTACTGCACCCACTCCTTGGGGGGAAGTGGAGGTCAGCGAATCCTTACATGATCTGTGGGTGTATGACTGACCCTGTTCAGGTGCACAGGGATGCCAAACTTCAGTCACCTTGATACACAGTGACAGACTGTATACCACCCTATAACAGGCCCTGTGCAGGTGCACAGGGATGCTGAACTTCAGTCACCTTTGTATACAGAGAGTGACAGACTGTATACTAGCCTATGACAGATCCTGTGCAGGTGTGCAGGGATGTTTTCCTGCATAGGTGTGTGGAGAGATGGTCCTGTGAAAGTGCGCATGCATTTGAGAAAAATAAAAATAAAAGCAGCTGCTGTCGTCCCATGTGGTTGCTCCATCTTCCTTTGTGGCATCCTTGGGGCTGGTGGTGTAGTTGCTGGGGCTTCGATACAGCCTTGAAAAAGCTGCATTGACTCCCCCCCCAGTGCAGTTGCTCCATCCCCATTTAGGGCAACCTCAGGGCAGGCACTGCAGTTGCTGCAGCTTAGGGAAAAGGCAACTTCAAGTCACCTTTTCCTGCCCGACTGCATAGCCCCTAAGATAATCAAGGTGCAGCATAATGTTCTTTCAAGACAGAAGTAAAGCAATGATGGGTAGCCCTGAACACATCAGGCTACAGTTCTCTTTTATTTAATGGTCAGGATTACATTCATTTACAGCAGTTCTACATTTTTTTTCCATAGAAAGGTATAGATAAGGGCTAAGATACTTATGAATGGTATAATTACACTGATTTATGTAGTGTAGAAGATATGATGACACAGACAGGAGTATAATGTGGGGAAAAGGCACAGAAAGTAATAACTACTAGGAGAGAAAATCATACTGCCATCTAAAATGCTTGAAATTACTAACACATATTTCTCTCAATTTCTTTGCCCACCCCCTGCTCTGAAGAGTAGAAGTTCCTATTCATGGGTACACTCTTCACAAGCAATAACCTTGATTTTCCTATGCCTTTGTTCATTTGAAGAATCTCCAGGCAAAGGTGATATTCTTTTCAGACTTGCCATATCAGGGAGGTCATGAGAGAGGGCAGGTCTAGGTAATCCACTCCTCATGTGTTGATTGAAGCTGGGTAAGTAATGCCTGAACAGGACTTTGAATCACAGAATCACGAAGTAGGAAGACACCACAAGGACTATTCAGTCCAACCTCCTGCCATGCAGGAATACACAATCACAGCACTCCTGAGAGATGGCTATCCACCCTCTGTTTAAAAACCTCCCAAAAAGGAGTCTCCACCACTTTCTGAGACAGCGTGCTCCACAGTCAAATGGCTCTTACACCATCAGGAAGTTAATCTTAATATTTAGGTGGAATCTCTTTTTAAGTACTTTGAATCCATTGCTCCATGTCCTAGTCTCTGGAGCAGGGGTAGGCAACCTTTCCCCTTTAAGGGCTGAGGGACTTCAGCTCCCAGAATCCCAGGAGTTATTGGCCAACATGGGACTATTGGCTAACATGGCTGAGGTTTCTGGGAGCTGAAGTCCCTCGGCCCTTAAAGGGGAAAGGTTGCCTACCCCTGCTCTGGAGCATCAGAAAACAAGCTTGCTCCATCTTTAATATGACATTCTTTTAAATATTTAAACATGCCATTAAATCATGTCACCTCTTAACCTTCTCTTCCTCAGGCTAAACATACTACTGTCTAAGCCCCTCCTTGTAGGGCATGGCTTCCAGGCCATTTTTACCATTTTGGTCACTTTGCTCCACACATGTTCCAGCTTCTTAATATCTTTCTTGAACTGTGGTGCCCAGAACGCTACGCAGTGAGGTCTGACCAAAGCAGAATAAAGTGCCACTGTTACTTCCTTCAATCTAGACACTTCACTCCTATAGATGCAGCCTAGGATCACATTGGCTTTTTTAGCTGCTGCATTACACTGTTAACTCATGTTCAGTTTGTGGAATACTGAGACCCTTTCTGTCTAGATCCCTTTCACATGCATTGTTGTCCAGCCAGGTGTTACTCATACTATATCTGTGCATCTCATTTTATTTTCTGCCTAAATGTACATTATTTCTTACTGAAATTCAGTTTGTTAGTTTTGGCCCAGCTTTCTAATCTATTAGGGTCATTTTGATTTTTGATCCTGTCTTCTGGGGTATTAGCTACTCCTCCTAATTTTGTGTCATCTGCAAATTTGATAAGCAGGGCCTCTATTCCTTCATCCAAGTCATTGATAGAGATGTTGAATAGCACTGGGCCAGAACAGAACCCTATGGTACCCCACTACTCACTTCTCTCGAGGATGAAGACAAACCATTGATGAACACCCTTTGGGTTCTTTCAGTCAACCAGCTACAAATCCAGCTCACTGTTGCATTGTCTAGCCCACATTTAATTAGCTTTTTTGCAAGGATATTATGGATGACCTCACTGAAATCAAGACACACTAAATCCACAGCACCTGCGATAAAGGAGCAAATGGCTTCTTCTATACCTCACCTCTGCCCCACCCCATCCACCCCTGCACATTAAATTGAATAGTACCTCCAAACTAGCCAAGTCTGCAGCGGCTTCGTTCTGGGCCTAAGGCTACTTAAGGCTATTGCAGCGGCAATGGAGAAGCGGAGGCCAACGCCAGCCAGGACTGTTCGCCCTACTGCCTCCTGTGACCATCTCCCCCGGCTCCACAGTATCTGTGGTGGCCCTTGCTCCTGGTCCAAGGGAGGACTACTTAGGTAGCCCCCAGGAACACCAGCCAGAAGCATGGCACAAGTGACGGGGAAACAGAGGTGGACTGGACGGGGCCAACATTTTGTCATTAGCCCTCGGCAGTGGAGAGGTGGAGGATTACTCAGCCAAGACTGTGTGCTCTGCCTGTTAGTTTAAGACCTGATGAGGGGCTGGGTTGTATAAAATCTATTTAACTAGCCACAGGGCTTTACCATCTGATATCTGTCATCATAACAATTAGATTATGGGGCTAGAATATTCTATGCCCCAGTCACCTCAGTTTTCCAGTGGCCTTGAGTTCTATTGCTTTCCCTAAGGCCGGGAATGTGGTAGGGGTGGTTATCGGAGTTGTGCAGGGGAATGGGAGGTATGGTCGCAACAGAGGGAACATATGTTACAAAAGAAGACGTGATTGCTGTTTGAAAGCTATCCCGCCTTCAGTTCCCTCTGTTTCCCAGAATGGTTTGGAGAGCAGACCAACCATTCCACAAAACCTCACTCTGCTCCTCTGTAATGCCAGGATGGTCAAGAACAAAACACATATAATCCATAATCTCCTCATGGATGAGGATGCCAACTTGGCTTGCTTCACAGAGACCTGGCTGGGAGAGGACAGCACCATCACATGGGCACAGGCCCTCCTAGCCAGTTACTCTGTCAGTAAGCAGGTGAGGGGAAGTGGGGGGGGGGGTGGAGTGGCTCTAGTTCATAAGAACAGCCTGACCTTGACCAGGATACCTGTCTGGAACACAGTCCACTTCGAGTGTATGTACCTAAGCTTCAGGACCAGGGATAGTTTGGGGATTTTGCTAGTCTACCGGCCACCCCGTTGTCTAGCAGACTCCCTGACCGATCTGACACATTTGATCTCTGAGCTGCTGTTGGAGACTCCCAGACTTTTAGTTTTAACAGGGCCGGTTCGGGAGTTCATGGAGACCATGACAAACATGGGCCTATCCCAATTGGTCCTTGGGTCCACACATTGTGCAGGTCATACACTTGATGAGATCTTCAGTACGGAACAGGAATATCCATGGGTGGAGGTTGTAAGTATCTCCGCATTGTCATGGACAGATAATTTCCTGGTCAAGAAATTATTGGAATTTAGAGCCAACATCCGCCCCACCGGGGGTGGTGGACCCATTAGAATGGTCCGCCCTCGAAGGTTAATGGATCCAATAGGATTCCAGAAAGCCTTAGAGGGTTCAATGGTTGGCAATGCCGGTGACCCTGTCGATGCTCTGGTCAACACCTGGAACACTGATCTTACCAGGGCTATCGACACGATCGCTCCCAAGCGTCCTTGCTAATCCGTTTCAAATCGTAGGCCATGGTATACACCAGAGCTTAGGAGGATGAAGTGGTTTGGTCAACGACTAGAGCACAAGTGGCAGAAGACTCGACTCTTATCTGACAGAACTCGCCATAGGAACTTTCTTTGTTCCTATTGGGAGGCAATACTTGCAGTGAAGAGAGTCTTCTTCTCTGCACGTATTGCATCTGCAGAGTCCCGTCCAGCAGAGCTGTTCAGGGTGGTGAGGGAAATGACACAGGTGTCCCCTGCGCCAAATCCCCTACTTAACCTGACAACAGCCTGCTGTGATGCGTTTAACAACTTCTTCGCAGATAAAATCTCTCAGATAATAGCCGACTTAGATGCCACTATTGTAGCAGAATCTATAGGCAAGGTGTCCAGCGACTCTGTCAATGAAGTTATCCTGGATCAGCTGAAATCTGTGAGTACCGAGGACATGGACACGCTGCTTGGTAAGGTGAGGAAAATGACCTGCCCTCTCGACCCTTGCCCATCATGGCTGGCCATCTGGGGGCGGGATGCATTGAGGAGATTCCTCATGGATATCATCAATGCATCCTTCAGGGAAGGACATGTTCCATCTTGTTAGGCTGCTTCTGAAAAAACCTTCCCTGGACCCCCTGGATATGAGTAACTACAGGCCTGTTTCTTTGTTGCCATTTTTGGGCAAGGTAATCGAGAGGGTGGTTGCTCTTCAGCTCTAAGCTGTCTTGGATGAAACCAATTATCTAGACCCATTTCAAACTGGCTTCAGGACAGGCTTTCGGGTTGAGACTGCCATGGTTGCCTTGAACAATGATCTACGTCTGAGCATTGACAGGGGTAGTGTGACCCTGTTGGTGCTCCTAGACCTCTCAGCGACTTTCAACATGATAGATCACGACATCCTCTTAGACCGCTTGAGGGGGCTAGGTATCGGGGGCACTGCTTTGTAGTGGTTCTGGTCGTTCCTCTCTGGTAGGTCCCAGAGGGTGCTGCTTGGGGACAGTAGCTCTAACAAGAGGGAGCTCACTTGTGGGGTCCCCCAGGGGGCTATCTTGTCCCTGATGTTATTTAACATCTATATGAAGCCACTGGGTGAGATTATACGGAGTTATGGTGCTGGGTGTTATCAGTATGCTGATGACACCCAAATCTATTTCTCCGTGTCTCGTTCATTGGCCTCAAATTCTAAGGGCATCTCTTCTCTCAATGAATGTCTTCGGGTGGTAATGGGCTGGATGAGGAAAAACAGATTGAAACTGAATCCGGACAAGACGGAGATGCTCACGGTAGCAGCCCCGAAACCAAGAATCGGGTTGCAACCTCCAGTCCTGGATGGGGCCACACTCTCCTCCAGTGACTGTGTTCGCAGTCTGGGGGTGCTCCTTGACTTGTTGCTCCTGATGATTAATCAGGTAAATGCGACAGTCAGGAGCGCCTGTTATCAGCTTCGGCTGATACGCCAGCTGCGCCCTTTTCTGGAAGTAAGGGATCTCGACACTGTTGTACAGGCACTGGTAACCTCATGCCTTGATTTTTGTAATGCGCTCTACATGGGGCTACCCTTGTGCTTTGTTCGGAAATTACAGCTGGTACAAAATATGGCAGCCAGGCTTGTCTCAGGAACATCTAGGAGGGACCACATTACTCCGGTTTTGAGGTCTCTCCACTGGCTGCCTATCAGCTTCCGGGCCCAGTACAAGGTGTTGGTTATCACCTTTAAAGCCCTAAATGGCTTGGGTCCAAGCTATCTCAGGGACCACCTCCTTCCATGCAATCCTCCCCACGCTCTCCTCTCCTCTGGGAAGAATTTGCTGCAGCCTCATATATCGAGGCTTGCGGCTACCTCCCAGAGGGCTTTTTCAGTTGTCACCCCCAAACTCTGGAATGGCCTGCCAGGTGAGATCCATCAGTTAACATCATTAGACAGCTTTAAAAAGGCTATCAAGACAGATCTCTTCTGGCAGGCCTTTCCAGATTAATTATCCCGGCCTCGGGTACTCTCACCCCCAATGATCTTCGCGTGGCCCCATCTACTGATGGATGAAGAACATTGCCTTGGGCCAATCTTGTGCTTTGTAATGTTTTATTTTTTTTTAATTGTTCAAATTTGTAGTTTTAATCTTCATTTGATTTAATATTGTTTTAAGGGGGGGAGGGATTGTGTTTTGGGATCTATTGTATGGTTTTATTGTTGTAAGCCACCGTGATTGGGTCCCCAAAGGGCGGGATATAAATAATTTTTATTATTATTATTATTATTATTATTACATGTATAGGAGTGTAATGAGAAGCAAGGTACTTTTTTTAAAAAAAGGTTTATTCTAAATAAGGAATTCTAGGCCAAGGTGTCATTTACATGTAGGAGCTCCTTGTCCCACAGGCAGAGAAATGTAGTTACAGAAAATATAGAAAGTACAGCTAACGTAAAATGACATAATAATTCTTCTCGTGCCTAATGAATAGTGGGCAATAAAATTACTGCTCTCCCCCACGAGAGAAGTGTGAGATCATTACCATGTTTCTTTCCATCACAAAGGGCAGCTGTGACCCATTCCAATCAGGGGTGGGGAATTTCTTTTGACGTTCAGTTGTTCCAAATTGTTTCATTGTTTTATGGCATCATTGCCATAAATACAAGAGTGTGTTAATTTTCACACTCAGGTCACATACAAAGCTGTCTTGCCAATGAGATGTTGTTTTTGCAATGACTGGATTCCCATTTGTCAAAGCTCAACAGAAAATGTCACACAAAGGAGGATGGGGGGGGGGGAGAGAGAGAGAGAGAGAGAAACATTAAATAGTGCAGGGGAGATGGAAGATATTTAA